>VNWY01000567.1:0-37264 GCA_009869845.1 Pseudachorutes palmiensis | reverse complement strand
GAAAATGGCTACGGAAAGGTGGTTTGGTGCCAAGTCAGATGGAATTAGGCAACGCATCGCTTCATTTTCAGTCTTTCTGAAGCAACACAAAAAAGAAAAAGGTAGCCGTTCATTTGCGTTGTCTATCATCCCCCTACCCCTCCAACGTTACCACCGGGACCTTTGAAGAATTGGAAATGAGAAATTTAATCAGGTAGAAGCCATTTAATGACGACGTTGTCGGAGGCGCACTAAACTCAAAATTGACGAAAATCGGACGGAGCGTGTTTGCCCCAATTAAAATTTCTATGTCAGCCTGTAATAGTTTGAAAGGTCAAATGAAAACCTTTTGATCAAATAATAGCAAATAATAGAATGATGACGTCAGATTTTAAATAGAAGCTCTAACTTTTATTTTTGCACCAGAGTTTATAGCTGAACAGAATTCTCTGAACTGCTCCAGTGATTGGGCCTGAGCAATAAATTATAGAGCGTTCATCTTTTCATCTCATTAAAGAACTTCTTTGATCTTTCAATTTCTTGAGAAAACGGAAATCTTGAAGGTTCTATTCACCTGAAAAAGAGAGACTATGAATGGGGGACTTAGTGCTTAGAGTTCAGGGCGTTTTCCAGCGTACTTACATCTCCGGATCCAGTAAATTGAGTAAAACTTGAAGGGAGTTCGTGATAAAATGGAAGAAGGTGAAGATAAGAAGGAATTCAAGTGACAATGGAGTCTCTCCCCCAAAAAGCATCGGATGATCGAATTACATGATTTAATTTCCAGAGACAAACATGAAACTTCTCGTTCCTTTTTCCACTGGGAAAGAATTTTCCCCGTGTCTGAAAAACTGTTTTTGCGTCTCCCATCCTCCTAGTGTAGTTCCGCTGTTGAATTGAATCGAGGAAATTGTATTTTTAAGACCCGTGGATTAGATAATGGAACAATAGAAGAGACTTACGGGATCTCCGGGATGAAAAGTCCGGGACGCGACTTTCATCATTTTCTCTTTTAACAATCAAAAAGCTTTAGGAAAAGCCAAGCAAACATAGTTCTTGTGTGTGTCTGCACGTCGTCGTCTCTCCAAAAAGTCAATAGTCTGCACAAGTAGGAAATTAAATTGACAAATTGAATCTTTCTCTAAACCCTTTAAACCTACAAAAGCTTTCTCCGCCGCAGAGTAGCTTCATCGAGTTATTATAAGGACTGGGAAATGACTTTCACGTTACACGTGCTTTTAACCCGCCACGTGATATTTTGACAGAAATGTCCATTTTGTTTATTTCCTTATAATCCCCCTGATGTCTCTTGCTTGTCTAACGATTGTAAAAGATTTGAAATGATGGTTTGAAGATAGCCTCTTTGATTTAATGTTCAACTTAATCCCCATCTATTTGCTCGTTCCCTTCTTGTTTTGGTACAAATTGACTTGACATAATTATGACTTTAGATACGAATCTTCTCCATGGCCCTTTTACTCTGAACTTAATTTCAAGTTTGTCTAGCTGCTCCTTCCTCTGAATTCTATTGGTGGGTGGAGACATAACAGGCTTACGACAAGTCTCTCTTGTCTTTCAGCCGGGGCAATATTTCTTCATCCTCAATCACATGCTGCCCTCCGCTTGTCTTTGTTTGTCTAACTGCTGATGCTGGTGACATATTTCCAAAGATGACAACACATTACTGATGTGTTTAGATTACGGAAAAATCAGGCGAAAGCTCCAGTCAAAGAATAAGATTAACGACTTCTTCCAAAGGAAAAGTTATTGAAGGGAATCATTCTGTTATGTAAATATTCAAACTGTTTCACTTTAATGGCTTAAGAAGTTAATTACATTTACACAAGTTTAAGTCTATTATCTATTAGTTTAAACAATCAGATAAGGTCGACAAAGTTGACCTTGCGTACGATATAGTTGTTATAATTATGCATCCAGCACATACACTCCAGTCGAGCATATACGCAGAATCAAAATGATTTATTTTCATGTGCGATCTATGCTGTATGACTTTGTTGATCTGCTAATTGGGGTCAATGGTCTTGAGATACTGATTGTGGGATTTTTATTAAAGTTTCAATTCTTATTTCATTTCTCTTTGGAATAATTAAGAACCAGAGGCACACTGATAAACAAATTGATTTAATTTTCAGCTTTTATTTCATATCTTCAATGCAATGTAATTTCCGTATTACAAAAAATTTCACGTAAACGTAATTTAGACTGTTTATAATATGCGGAAGATTTGATTTGATGATTGTTTTCATTAACGACGTCACCAATGTAGCCAGATCTGGCCGATGGCCAGTTGTGATTCACGGCTAGTGATGAAATCGATTCCATGCAAAATGAACGACGGCATCTTCATCTTACATTCCTTATGGCTACCAAAAATGTAGTGAGTAGAGGGAGCTCCAGAACACTTGACGCTTGGATTTGAAAATTGGGATTGTGTTGGAGGTGAGGCAGCGGAATTCTTGTTGGACTGGAATTTGCCAATTGTCTCGAACATACGTGACATAAGGCTCCATCATCGATCCTCCAAATGTTTTTTCCATGTAGGGGTCAATTAGATCCTGGTCGAAGAAAACAATTGCCACGAGTGAAAGCGTTCCAAGCACAGCAAGGATCACGAGAAGCCCTGGAGTTCATTCAAGTTGATTAGAATCACCATTTTGATTTCATAGAATCGTAAAACGCACATTTCAAGGTGGACTTTGTAGCATCGCAAATGGTGTAGCTGTTCTCTTCCACATGCAGAGGCATGGACACTTCTTCAGGTTCTGCGGTAATCGTCTCTCTGAGTTCAGCAAGGCCATTAGCAGCTTCGATGCAGCGAGCGCTCAGCATCGGAGTGAAATCTAGAAAAATGGATCAAATATTTTCAGAATTTGCTTTCATTTGTGGTCAAAATTTTAAAAAGTTACCTCCAGATCCAGCCACGGGAGTCATTGGTTCCTCGTGGGGCTCCCCATTGGAACGTGGTAAGTTCATCCGTACAAATTCACGACGGTCCTGGGCCAATTGTTGCAGGTGAGCGATGTTGTAGCAGAGAGTATCCATCTGCTGTCCCAACATGTCCAAATTGCTGGGGGTCAAGGAGTCAGGGTCTCGAGCGACCTCATCCTCATTCTCCATGATCAGCTAAATATTAAAGTGGGAATTACAAATCCGTTAAACATTCATTATCATAAATTTGAAGTTACCTGACTCATTTTAAGCAGTGCCGGATAATGATTGAAAAAAAAAAGCAATGTGGACGGGACAAAAACGAAGAGAAGAATGAAAGAAAACTGAAGGAATAAAATGATTTTCATTTCGGGTTTGAAGTTGATAAACATTGCGGGTAAGATCGGTAAAAGGGTTACGATGACAACGAAAGGGAATTTCGGCGTGGTTAATGAATGAATGAAAAGCTACCTGAGCTGAACTTTGACGATGGGGAGTTTTGAGGCTTTTCCTTCATTAAATTAATGGAACTTTCCCCAGTTTGTGCTTTCCTCGTGTCTTCTCTGAAGTAATATAATGGGATGACACCAAAGCCCTTAAACTGAGCCATTATTTTCGATTCTAAACAATGGTGGGGGAGCAGCAGTTACGCCGGCAGAACACACACACACACACACCATCATTCAATCAAACCAATTTTCTCGCTTTTGTGCTTTCCCCTTCCTTTCTTTTACTTTCTCCCGAACAAGATAAAGGATTGCCATCATTACGATGTTCATAGGAATCAAAAAATAGCAAAGTTAACGGATGAGTCCAACCCTAAGCTTTGGTTTGGAAAAAAAAATGGATTTCCGTCCGGGTAATTGGAGCTTCAAGCTTTCCATATTAATTTAGACCAAGTATGATAACAGTATCCTCGAATTTTCACGCGCGTGCAATTTCCGTACATTCGTGTTTACAATGTGACAGAGTTCGTCGGAATTAGGCCGATTGTAAATGTCCAATTTTAGGTTCGGTATTTTTGTGGTTTTCCAGGATTTGGATCAGTCAGATTTATAACCAATTATAAACTTTGCTCAAGTCACGAGGTGAAGGTTGTTGTTCCAAATTCGTATTAAATGAAATCCGACACGACCGGAAAGCTCAAAGCACGTTACAAGTTCCGTTTATTTCCGTACAAATTGTCATTTGCAGAATTTAGATTTATTTGAGGGTTTATAAATGTTTTTGGGGGTTTTAAGGAGGTGGTGGAATCCAGACATCGTTGTTCAATTTGAGGAGATTCGTTACTAACAAAGCGTACATTTCATCCGTCTGATATGGCTTGTTTATCATTAGTTCCCGTGCTTTCTTGAGATTGGAGTAGATGTGATTGATCAGTACTTTCATATCCAGTGGAGTTCTTCCACGACTCTGATCGTAGCTGAGCTCATCAAATGGGAAGACCCGAACCCATCCACCGCATTTTCTAATTGGATTCATCCAGTTCCTGGGTTTGAGAGCCCGTACTGATTTCGAGGAAATGGTTTCATCCTCAGGATCTTCTTCCCGTGGAGGATCTAGGTCAAAGTTAATCGTTGGTTTCTTTTTTGGTTTTTGATTGGGCTTCAGAGTAAAAGGGACGAGGGACTGGGTGTAAATGGCTGTCATTTCAATCAGTCGACTACGGCGATTGAGCTGTGCAAATTGACGCTCGACGTCAGCTCGAGCTTTCTTGATGCGCTCCATCTTCAGTTGTGATGGGACATCTTTCTTTCCCTGCTGTTGCCCCGAAGCCCATGTGGACGGTCTCGACTTTGAGGCTGTTGCTGCAAGAAACTCTTGCATTGTGTTTTCCATTGTTGATTTCTTCTTGGGGCCTGAAACACACAATAATTGTAAAAATACATTCAATTAATTGTTCACTAAATAAAACTTGTTGATTCATTAAATCCATACCATGATTTGGAAGTCCGATGAGATTGAACAAATCATGGAGCAATGGATTCTTGACAAGGTGATCGACTGCGCAGTCGGCATTTAATCCAGGGGAATGGTTCACCTCCAGAAGCCAAGGTCGGAGATCATCATCAAGTAGAATGTCGTAGCCAAGAAACTCAAAGCAGTTCTTGGCGTATTGCATTTGTCCTGATTTCATGGCGTCACCGACTATGGTCAAAACGAGGATGGAAATGATTCTTTGCCACATGAACCAATCCGCACGGTCCACGGATTGGAGATGCTCTCGAAGCCTTTGGAACGTCCATTTACAGCCAACTAGAAATAAAATTGGAAATAAAAATAAAAAATAGAAAAAGCTGTTGACGTGTTGAATTCAATGTGACATACGTCCTAGACATTCCTTGTCACGTGAGTACTCTGGGCTCAATTTATTGAGTGCAGCATTGGTGAGATGGGAGAAGTTGCTAGTGAGCTTCTGCGTGTCGTATTTTTCCATGGCAAAACGAGTAAGGCCTTCATTGTAGACGTAAATAGTGAGCGGCAGCATTGATGGGACGAAGACATAGAGACGCAGGTCAAACTTGTGACCTGCAATGAGGAGTGGGCGGGCGATGTATTCCTGCACAACTGCATTGGACTCACACTGAATCAAATCCTTCATTTCGTCAATGATGACGATTCCTTTGCCTTGACTTTTCCCAACCGGTTTAGCGATCCAAACGGGACGGAAATTCTGGACGGCGGTACGATTGGACTGGCGACGTTCCAACTCTTTCACGCCGGGGTCAACTGGGACCAAATTCCGAGCTCGTTCATCCCAGCACTGTGCACGCTTCTCCTCAAGTTGTGCTCTATACAAAACACATTGGAAATCATCATCCCAAAAAAGATTCAATGTTAACGCTTTTCTTGCTTACCTCCTTGCATGGTCAATATCCAATTTCCAAAGATCGTCAGGAAGGACATAAGTGGTTGGGCAGAAGTCGCAAATGTTTCCATAATTACCAAGCATGGTTTCCATGTAGCGGGCCAAGTATTCCTTGTTGCAGAAACCGTTTGAGCGAGGGATGCAGTTCATAAACTGCCAAGAATAGAGCATGCGCTGGTGAGAATTAGTAGGAAAAACAGTCCGCCACCAGAGATTCCAGCCAAGGTTTGCTCCATTGAGGAGCCGCTCTTCATCGACGCCGTACTCCTTCCACCCACGCTCTTCACATACAGCCTGGAGGATGCTAGTGCCGCTGGCCAGTGCGCTGACTCCTCGTCCTTCGCCAATTCGGTAGACGAAAGGATCGATTTTCCAGCCCTGCAGAACCATTGGTCCGACAAGGCTCATGTCCTTGTACAAGATTTCTGAATTCAATTCCTTTGAATTCTTTTGTGGAGACTTTCGCTGCTCCATCTTACGAAGCTGGCTGGTGGTGGTGATGTAATTACAGACTTTTTAGTAAGACTCCTTTATATTAAAAAATCACAGCACCGGCTACAAACGGCTGAAATCAAAAGCACTAGTGGGTCTTGTTCAAATTTAGAAATCAACAAATTCGTTGCCAGGACAGTATTTTTCGTAATCTTCCAGCTTTTATTTCGGTTCAAAACTTCGTTTGGGTTATTCATCGAACTGTCATTCCAAGTGCGTTTCCGGTTCAAGGAGAAAGGCCTACCAATTTCTCACTTTTTCTCCAGAGACTTCTTGCCAAATCGGGATTGGAAGAATTCCGATAATTCTGGTACGGATGTAATTCGTTGAATTGGTAGTATAATCCAGTTTCATGTTCACACTGCTGTGACAAAGCACAGTAAAGTACTGTTCTGATACCCTGAAAAATTAAACAGAGTACTAAATGCTTGTGGAAAAATGATACATAAAAAGAGCTTTTTAACTCGGCATTAGCAAAGGATTTTGTGATTTAAAAAATTACTTGTTCGGGTTTGATTCCAATTATACTCAAGACAATCCAGCAGATGAATTTATCAACTGGTCCGTGTTTTCGAAATATTTCAGTGCCACTAACCATACCCTGTACAAAATTAATCCTGTTTGATTAACATTCTTGGATTAATGGAAATTGGTAATGGAATTACGGGGCAGAGAGCATAGGTTGTGACGCCTGTGGAACGCAGTCGATTTCCCAGTTCATAAGAAAACAAGCTGTTTGCAAATTTTGAAGTGGCATAAGCCTTGCCAAATATCCGTCCCATCAGATATCCATAGCCAGATCTTCCGTCATGATTTTTGAAATTGAGATCTTCAATTTTTAACTCTTCGATAAAATCGGCAGTTGAGCCAATGGTAACAATCCTATTGAAATTAAAATTACCTCCACAATTCTTGATAAAAGAAGGGCTTTATAAAAATAAATTCTGCGATTTGACTTTACCGACTGGGTCCGCCATATTTTAAACTTGGGAGTAGCAAATTCGTCAGCAAAAAATGACCCAAATGATTCGTTACAAAGTGTTTCTCAAATCCATCTTTTGTGTACTGGATGGCTTCATTTGGATCAAAGACAGCAGCATTGTTGATTAGAATATCAATTTTTGGATAGAGATTTGTCAGTTCTGTCGAGAAATTTCGCACAGAATCAAAATCCTCAAGGTCCAGCTCCATAATCACCTAATGGAAAATCTAATTTAATGACCAAAAGGGTTTGAAAACAAAATGCATTACGAAATCCTCCAGTCCTTTGGTCTGTTTGATTTCTTCAACAGATTTTCGTGCTAAATCCAGATTCCTACATGCTGAAAAATATAGTGTTTGAAATACGTTTTCAAAATTGAAACTCTGATTTGTTTTACCCATTATAACTGTCGCTCCTCTTTTCCGCATTTCGATTGCAGTCAACCTCCCAAGTCCAGCATTGGCACCAGTAATTACAACTGTCTTGCCTCGGATATCCATTTCACGTGGCACGCCATTGTCACCTGTCAACCAATGCTGAATTCTCTTGAAAAGATAGCGCGTTAAGAGCAATAAAACTACAACAATCGGAGGTTGTCTTTTGATATTCATGGCGTCACTTTTTCTTATGTGATGATACACACAGCAAAGAATCAGACTTGAACGCACAAAATTATTTCACTTTATTTTGCCTTGCAAAAAATCACTTCCTCTATCCTTCCGTTTTCATTTATTCTCAAAGTTCATTAACCTACAAATGGAAACGAGTCGAAATCATGGCTCTAAGGCATTCGAAAGAAACGGGAACTTTGGAATTCTCACGGCGTTGTTACTCTTTTCATAATTATTGACTAACTGAGCTTGCGTAGCCTAACCTTGAAACAGCTCCATCGCTATTTGGAGAAAATATGTAACATTAAGATGCATAAAGTAATCCTGCAACAAAACTCAAGTGGGGATGTACGTCATGTTCATGGACTTTGACGCAAAATCAAGTTTTTATTACTTGGGACATCCAGGCTTTCGGTCACTTTAAATCACTAAAATCAAGAGATTATACTACACGGGTTGAGATTATCTATCAATCATTAGCCAATTGCTCTTGTAGTGCTGCAGTCCTGTTCCTTTTTGGATCTACACTTGACCCCGAAATGGTTAAACTACTTGCAATTCTACTTGTTCTTACCCTAGCTGCAGAATTCGTGGTTGGAGTAAGGCTACTAAATTAATTGAATTTTGGCTTGGAACTAAAGACTGAATTTTTGCAGGATTGTGTGGATGCGTTAGGTAGCGATAGGTCAAAATTAATTAAAAAGAAGATCGTGAGAGATGGACAAAGAGTAAGCCCCTTTGACCCCAACGCAGCAGAGGTAAAGTGATTTCAATATTCAATTAAATTAGACGCGACGAAAGCCCACCATATTGAATTTCTTCACTGAATTTTTCGTAGATCAAAACGTCTCAACTATTGGGGATAAACTACTACATCATGACACCAACTACAGGGATGCTATTGGATTATGATCCAACCAGAATTCTTTTTGAAGTGGATGACAACGACGAAATCTTTGGAATCCGTTGCGCTTAAGAAAGGCCTTTGGTGACCTTTCTGAGGTCACCATTTTAAATATTAAAATTTTAAATTTAAAAAATTCTATGCAAAGTTCGTATAAGTAATTCTATTTAGAATTCCTTTCTTTACAGAGATTGGGCTCTGTAATACCGGGGTTTGAAAAATCAGTTTATTTTTCGTTTTCTTCTCCACACGTTTTTTCACCTACAAAA
Source organism: Pseudachorutes palmiensis (assembly GCA_009869845.1). Lineage (NCBI taxonomy): Eukaryota > Metazoa > Arthropoda > Collembola > Poduromorpha > Neanuridae > Pseudachorutes > Pseudachorutes palmiensis. The sequence goes on along the minus strand of VNWY01000567.1, from coordinate 28,209 downwards.
CTAGATACAATGGTTTCACTAGCAGCATAAAGTTGATTTCCAAAGTTGAAGTTCTGTTCCAAGAATTTTTCGATCTTTTTATGTGGCTTGTCGAAACTATAGAACAAGCCTGTTTTCGGAGGCTCCGCCGACAATGCGAGGAATAGAATATTATTGCAACCCTGCGATAGTTTTCATAAAAAGTTAAAAACGAACAACCGAGTCATGGAAATGGAATTAAAATCTTACACCAGAGACTGAAACGCCAAACAGGAATAAGGCAAACTGCGCCTGCAGCTTCCGACAAGGAGAGAAGTTACGAAACATCCCGGTGTCAACGTATCCTGGACTGAAAAATGCAAAACAGTTAGCGTTCAGTGTGCTAATTTAGTACTTAAGTGTGAAAGTTTTACCACGTGGAGTAAACAAGTGTTTCGGACTCGTTGACTTTCTGACTCAGATTTTTCGCAAAGAGCGACATATAAAATTTTGACAATCCATACGGAAACGAATTTTGAATGCTCATCGTCCGTGGCGGTTTTTCTAGAAGTATATTTTCCTCATCCGCAAGAGTGCCAAAAACTTGTAAAGTTGAAGATACGTCAATTATCCTTTAAAATCAAAAATGGAAGAATAGAATCCAATAGGGCCACAGACATGCGCAGTAGTTTTTTTACCGACTAGCGTATAGTTCTGTTCCATTCTTTCCGCCTTTCAATGAATCCAGGAGTAAATTGGTTAGCAGGAATTGCGATAAATAGTTCACAACAATGTGCTGCTCGAGTCCATCTTTCGTCCTTGTGACGGTCGGCCTCGTGTCGAAAATTCCGGCGTTGTTAACCAAAACATCAATTTTCGGATACTGCTTTTTCACTTTGGCGCAAAATGACCGGACAGATGAAAAGTCCAATAGATCCAGATGCATTAAATTCTGTGAATTAATTTTCATGTCAACATTATCTCTGTAAAACATTATTTGGCCCATACAAAATCCAAGGTGAATGAATATCCTTCTTTGACTCCGCGTTCCCTATGTTCAGCAATTGCTTTATTTCCTTCCGTCAAATTCCTGAAATCAAAAACGCTTGTATAAGTCCACCGTTTATTAGAATGTTTTGAGTCTCGTTTTAAAATATTTGGCGTCCTTACCTGCAGGCCATGATGACTTTAGCTTTTCTTATTGCAAATTCATACGACGCTTCTTTCCCAATGCCACTATTAGCTCCAGTAATAATAACAATTTGACCAGTGATATCACGCTCGTTTTCCTTTTTGATTCTACCTTTGTACGTCCATTTTGACCACGTATAGTAACACATTTCTCTAAGCAGAGTAAAGAACAAGGTCACTTGTTTTCGGAGTAGGCTGACCATTTTGCCAGTTCAACGTCCGTTCACACCGAAAGATTTCTTAGCACTAATCAAATCTTATACCGTTGTTCACCTGTTTGCCTTGGGCTAAGGTACAAATCCTTACGTTAATTCGTACATGAGAAACTACATGAAGAAACAGGATCCTCGTGAGAGTTCAGGCATATATCCGAAGCTCCCAAAACAATTAAATGATTGCATAAAGCCGTTACATGATTAGGATATATATTTTATTCTGACATCATTAGCACACGAGCAATTGGAAAGCACAGATCATTAGGAGCCAAAGCGGTTGGAAATTAACAGTACGACTTCCTGTACTTTTTGGCCAGCAAACAAAGGTATTCCGTCCTGATTGTTTTGACGCTGCTCGGCACTGACCGCTTGCACACCATGCCGGCATCACATTGAATTCCGTAAATGGAACAACACGGCAGTCCATGTAATTGCTCAAGTAGCATTTCTCACGCATCCCGTCTCTCTTTTCTCGTTCCCATTTCTCCCATTGTCTCGACGAAGTCCGACACTTGCAAGGGTCAAGAGTCACACAAGGGTAGCCAGCTTCGTCATCCAAGGCCATGTCATCGTCAACTTGAGCATTCATTCCAGTTGTCAGCCAACCCGCAAGGACGAGGGTCAGAAGCGTAACCGGCACCAACATCTCCATTTGTCACCTGCAACAATATGAGCATTTAAGTTTTGGAATTTCCTTTTGTACAGTTTACTTTTATTTTTACTTACTAGACACAGGAACAAATGAGAGATAAAATTGACAAAATTAATTTTTCCCAATAATTGGGTATTTGAAAATTTATTTACGGAAGTTAGTAAAAAAAAATTGATAAATCGTTGTCATCACATTTGAATTTTTTTGGCTTCTTGGATTTTTGCTAATTGCTCTAGTCTGAATCCATTTTCGGCAAAATCCTGTTCTGCTAATTCTACAAGATGGAAAAAAGATTAGAAAATTAGGAAAAATTAGATTTAGAAAAGAAAACGCACCATAATTATATTGTGCAGAACGAATGGAGCGGCCTTTCTCTCTCTCCTTTTCACTACAAAGGGGAAGGGCTATGCAGGCAAAGAAAATGGCGACAAGGATAAGGACCACGATTGTCGTCCAGACACCAAGGGTTCTGCTCATAATCCAAAATGAATAAAACGTATATAATTTGAATGTGAATTATACTTACAGTATCCAGGTTGGTTCTAATTTGCCGTAATGGATGGGGTAGTGAATGACCTCAAGACTTTCGTTACTTGCTAAGGACGACATCATTCTGCGTATGGCTCATGATTCCAGCTAATGCTTGTTATGCGCGTAATCCCTATCTTATCACTGCGAAAAAGCCATATGCTTCGAGATTAAAGTAAAAATGAAGAATTACAAGCCTAGTTTAATCCATCATGCACAAATTAGATTAACCAATAAAATGCAAAATTCACACTTTTTAAAATTATAAATTACAATGAGTTCAAAGTTTTGAAAGCGATTACAGTTATATGCACGACTCCGATGTCAGTGTTATCTTCAGCGTCGACAATTGGAACTTCCTTTTTTATATCGTTCCCGGAGTTCAAAATGTCCGTCAAGGAAATGCTGGCGTAGCTGTACAAAAGCAATTATAACCTTCATCAATTATAAAATTTTGTCGCTTTACCCAATCTCCTCGCAGTCAATGGTCTCATTGTCACCAGGCTCGTTGACCAATGTGAATCTCAACAAAGTATTGCTCACAAGCATTTCCTCAAGAAGTTTCCGCCGCTCTTTCGAATCCATGTAAAACGTTCTCTTGAAATTGAATTGTGCTCTACGGCCAATCTGTGGTTTTGGAAGGGTCATTGTTTCCAAGTCTTCGTCGGAATAATTCAGGAATTGATATTCGACATAAAACTTTTTGACATTGTCCAGGACTCGTGCGTATTTGGTGAATTTGGCGTACATGATTTCAATTGTAATGTCGCATTCATCAGGCAGGTAGACTGGCTGCTCGGAAATGGTGTCAATTTCGGAGATATTCCGGCTTGTTTCACAGTCGCTTCCGGCTGACAATGTTGTTGAGACTTCGTCAGATTCTTCAGTTAGTTGGCGTCTGGAGCGCCGTCGTGCACGTCGCTTTTCGGAAACTTCCGAATCCAAGATGGTTGTGTCAGATGACGACTGAATACTGGTGTCATCAAATTCGTCATCCCCGTAGGCTCCTTGGTGTCCCACTTGACCTACACTTGTTGAGTTACTGGCTACACTCTCATGTCCATGGTCGTCGTCTGTCTCAAGTATTTGCCCTTCAGAATCTGACTCAAACTTCCGCTCTTGAATGTTGTCACTAACTCGGACTCTTCGCTTGTCTAATCTCGGCGAACTTGGATTATTTTCACGTCTCAGGATTGATTTCCGCTTGCTCTTGCTACGAGAGTCTGAACTGGATTCAATCAACTCTTGTGACTCTGCCGCTTCGGCTTTGGCAATTGTCACAGTTAGCCCTGACTGACTGGAAGATTCTTCAACTGGCTCAGGCTCGTTTATGACTGGCTTAACCTTTCGTGGAACTGGAACCGGAGGTCGGATTTCAGGGTTTTTCAGTTTGTTGTTGTTTGCTTCATCATCGAATTTACAATTGACAAAAGTGCAGGTGTAGTAAAGATTTCCAATGACTTCGTAGGAGCCAATTCGTTTCATCTCAATTGATTGCTCCGCTCCTGGCTGGATAATGTCCCCAACTGCCAGGGTTTCAGCGTCAGATCCAATTGCTTGATGCAATTGAACCAAAATGGGGAGCTACATATATAAAAAGTTTAGCAATTCGAATTACGTAAACAAAATCATCTCCAAAAATTAGTTATACCGGTTGCAATGACTCGTTAATTTCATGGCTTGATTCAGATTTGAAAATCCCATTGGACACAATTGGAGAGTATTGCCTTGGAAGACTTTCGTGTTCCCATGTGACAAAAAGGGCTGGCAGACCATCGGTACTGCTGGAAGGCACAAAGTGATGGATTTGAATGGTCATGACCGGCTTGACGTTCGTAAATTCTTCTGATTCTGCGCTTTCAACTTTCTGAGGTGTCTCAACAACTGCCTCCATTTCTAAATCCTTGGAAAACTCATCCACTTCCGGTCTGTCGGCGGTTTCGTCTGCCACGCTTTCGTCTTCAATTTGTGCACTCACCGCTACTTGCTCTTCTGCGCTTGCTTCTGGAACCTTGTTGCATGGGACGAATGCTTGCGCTGGAACCATTAACCTCCGTTGACTTAAAGCCTCCAAGTTCTTCTCCAGTTCGACCATCTTGTTTGTCTTTTCGGTAAATATTTCCATGAGCTCATTCCTTTCTTTCTGGTGAAGAGCTTCGCTATTCGCCATTTGCGTAGTTATTGCTTCAATCTGAATTAATTAAGTTCTAGTTAGAAAATTAATTTCGACTGTGAAATAAAAAGATTCCAACCTCCTCTTGGTATTCTCTGTTGATGCTAATTTGCGTCTTCAAAAGCTCCTTAGTTTTGGCTATTTCTGCCCTCAATTGTGTAATTAGGTTGTTGAGGTCGCTGCAAAGGCTGTCTTTGATTGGACAAATCTCACAAGGCTTGGTAACAAATTCCTTTTCAATAATCACTTCTGGTTTCCCTTGCTTCTCCAAATTGCTTTGGGTTTTTGCAAGTTCTGCGCTTGTCAATGCAAGCTGAGTTGACACTGTAGAACATTTTTTATCCAGGAGTTGTATCGATTGCTCCAGCGACAAGCACTTTGCCTTCTCTTGTGTCAACGATGAAACCAAATCCGATTTTGCTTTTAATTCATTCGCAATTGTAGTCTCCAGATCCTCAATCCGGGCAGCAGCTTCGGCTTCTTTTTCATCAATTTGTTTCATTCGGTCACAACCCTCGAGAGATTTTGCAAGGAAAGTGGCGTTTGCTTCTTTCAAAATTTTGTTCTCGTCCTAACGCATCATTTAACTATTTATTTTTAAAAATTATGCAGAAAGTATGCTTACCTGCAAGGCAGTGAGCTGGGCGTTAGCTTCCTTCAATTGGTTGACAGCGGAAGCACATTCTTCATTTTGCTTCATAAGGTCCAGAAACTTTGTCTGCTCCCCCCGCATCTCTTCCTGAAGCGTTGACAGCTGAAGCTCAAGTTGACTCACATTCTCATTGGCAGTGTTTAAGCTTGCTTCCAAGGTTCTGCATTGGGCTTCATACGTGGCTAACCAATTAGCTGTCCTCTTGGAATCTCGTTGAAGCCGAATGAATTGAATATTCTCAGATATTTTCTTCTGCTTAAGCTCCGTTTCAATTTGCGATTGGCTACGAATAGCTTCCATTTCCTCATGGTGCTCCACCTCAATAAATTAAAAAGTTCCAGCACCATTTTACAATCGATCTGTGAGTAAATGGGTTACTTCTTTCCGCTTGAACTCATCTCTTATGGTCTCCAATTCTTGACTTGCCCTGGACCACCGCTCGTGCAAATGCTTCACTTGATCCTTCAGTAAATGGTTTTCACTCTTGGCATCCAGCAGGAGTCTCGTCACTTGGTCAGGAACCACAATTTTCCCAGGTGGTGTTCCCGTAGAGCTCCTTGATGATCTAAATTATTTCAATTACAATTAAATCATGATTTACTCATAAATGACAATCAAGTCTCGATTACTTTGGCCTTGCATAGCGAGGTACTCCCGGGACCAGCTTTGTATATGATCCCAATTGTTGCCTAGCTACTGACAGTTTGCTCCTCATGTGATTCACTTGCGTCTCCAATTCCGAAATCCGAGATTTCTGATCTTGCATTAGAATCTCATCTCCCTTGGTTCGTTTCGTTTTTTCGTTAATGACTCGCACTAGTTTCGTTGCGAGTTGTCGTACTCGGTCTTCTTGTTTCCGAAGTTGTCGCTTCAATGACACATTTTCCTCAGACACTTTCAGAAGCCGATCTTCCGTCACATCCCTCGTTATTACAGGATTCCTCCCCGCAAAAGCTACAAATTGAAATAAATCTAATTACAAAAATGAAATAGGGATTTACGTGGGATTAGCGAAATTACCTGATTCCTTCACTGCCAGTGACGAGTCGTCAGCCATGATGATGAACTGTTAAGAAATACAATCAATGCACTGATGAAAGGAAAGCAGTGGAAGCTTATGATTCACCGAAAGTTGCGAAAGTGAAAGAGAAATAATAACATTTGGGGTTTGGTCACCATTGGCAACGGAGGCAAACAAACGCCGACGATTAAATAATACAAGCATTCGTGAATCAGTTCCAGCTCAGAGCTTTCCCTTCTCAGATCCTCAGATTGGTCGAGTCTGAAGAATTTTTCTTTGAGCACATCGCTTGTCTGGAATTCGATATCGTTTTTATCGAAGAAAGTTTGCGGAGAAACTAATACGAAAGATGAAGAGGTTGGGAATCTTCAGGGGTTGCCGAGTGACTCCGCTCATGTGTAATGCACAAGCGACTTTTACGTTAAATGCAAATTCCTTTTTTATAATTTGATGATTTATTTGTCCGTTTAGTTCGTTGCGACAACGGACTTGATGAATTCCTTCCATTTGCGGAACGGTTCACACTTGCACGTCACAAACCGTCCAAGTTCTCTCATCGCCAATTGTATCGTGCCGAGTCACGGGTCACAAAAGAAGTCATGAAGTCACTCACTGATATCGATGACACTCTCGACTCCATGTTGGCAGACTGCTGGGAAGTCTTTAAACCTTTCATCCCTGGCGACGTCTTCAATTGTGCTTTCTCCCAGCGTGTCGCAGCGGTGAAGAGATCAGATGGAGGTGGGGACATTATCGTTTCTGAGGAAAAGTCATCACAGAAGCCTTCACAGAAGTCGGAAATGCATTTCTTAGTTACAGTTCTCAAGGACTTGCTCAACGGCTCGAACGGAAATGTAAACGCAGCGGTCAAATACATGAAAGATGATTTGAACATCGCCCATAAGATGCTTGGTCAACGACTCAAGGAATTGAAAAAATTCCAAAGAAAAATTCGTTCACTTTATTCCACACTCTCCAGGAAGTATCCGAAATCTTTGCCTCGTTCGTTCCAGTTGTTGAATGAATTCAACAATTTCTGGGACCATTTCCAAGATTCACCGTACAAATCAGGCATGAAATCCTCCGTGTACCTCTGGTTCCGATCGGAAAAACTCTCCCTGCTTGTCAATGACGCCAAAGCCATTCGCCAAGAATGGAAGTCGAAATCAGAAATCAGCGACGCTTTGAAAAATGCAGTGTTGGATGGAATTGGGAATGAAATTGATGATCGTGTTTCCCTCATGCTGAGCGTCCTCAAGGGCTCACTGAACCGAATCCAGCAAAGCACACAAAACGCCGCCGGAAAAGAGCACACCTGTCTGAAATTCGAAATTGTCAAGTTGCAGCAAATCTTTGAATTTGGATTGGATATCCGAACAAGCATGATGCCGACGATTCTCTTTTTCTTCTTGCGAATCCAGGAGAAATTGGACCTCATCAAAATGGCGCTTGCACTTAGTATCAACTATGTTCCAAAATCACTGAAAGAACTCAAGGCAACTCGTTTGGCCAAGCCTTCGGCTGAGGTCTTCCACCTGGCGACTCATACAGACTGGGGATTGTCAGCTTCCAGGTGAAAGAGAAAAGACTTAACCTTTGTTTCAAATCCAGTGTGTGATTTTTCTGCTTAATTCTTAAGCGTTGCCAATCCACTTCATTTTGCATCGAGTCACCAGGAAGGGCTGAAACTAGAACGGGACAACAACTTCAACATCATTGGGGACAGCGAAGCCTCAGATCGTGGAGACATGGGCCGTGGGAAGCTTGAAAGCAGCCATAATCTTGTCAAGGACCCAAGCCACGCAATGACAAAGATGAAAGGGTGTTTCTGCTGCTAAAACTAAAAATACCAAAACTGAAAAATGTTATGGGCATAATAACAAGAATCCTAATGTTATTTGCTGGCGTCAGACTGAATACTTGTTTACACCCAATAAGGCATTTTATTTAGAACCAGAGGCGAACGGCCAGAAAAAATGAAAGTTTCAGATGATCTATGGTCATCTCAAATGGCATTGAGGGATGCAATGACCTGATTTCCATTTCACTTTTTCATTTCAATTATTGACGGGAGCTCAGGTGCAACTGCAGCCAGCTCTTAAGACATCTAACTAATTGTTTCATTCTGTTTAGCTGGGAGTAATGGCCAAGCATGTGCCATGCTTTGTTCTGATTCTGCTAATCATTGCGGAAATCCAAATTGGATCAACGCAGCGTTTAGGCTTGAAACGCCGCAAGAGGTAAAAAGTGGAATTAAGCCAGAATTCCAACATTTATATTTTTATTACAATTTCTACCCAGTACTACTCCACCACCGCCTGAAGAAGAAGTTGGTCCCAGCATTACGGAACGGGAGCAGAATTTGCTACAAAGAGAAGAAGCATTTCGGATTAGAGAGTCCAATTTCCGAGACCGTGAAATTAATTTTACACTTCGAGAGGACACGCTTCGGGACCGAGAATTTAAAATTAGCGTCCGTGAAGACAAGATTTCAGAACGTGAAAAGATCGCTGGGAAAGAACGAGTTTGCAATGGTACGGCCAAGGAAGAAAAGCCTGACCTTTTCAAAGTTCGCTTTGACCCGGTCACTGCTAAGTTCTATGACATCGGAGGCAGTGACCCATGTGGGCAAAACATGAGATTCTACGCAGTCCCGGAAGAAAATTCAACCGAAGGACGTTGTGACTGCGACTACAATCAATGCTCTCGACCTCTTCTCTATTCCGAAAAATATAACCAATGCTTCTGGGCGTGGTCACAGGTATGAAATATAATCCTTTTAAGGGCGACCAGTTTCAATGAATATTTTTTTTACAATAAGGGTCCCTGCGAGCAGGCTGAATGGTACACGTTTAACGAAACATACCATCCCACCTGCCTCCCGAATCCATGTCCACATTCCTTGAATATTGGACAACCAAAATACTATTTTCAAGACTCCGAGGACGGGAATTGCTACGAAACAACGACCCAAGGATTCTGTGAGTTTGAAGACGAAAGGCTTTTTCCTGTCCCCGAGGATCCAATCCCAACATGTCGGACGCACAGACGCTGCGCACCTGTCAGTGATCCACCCCAGCAAATCTGCCTCCCTGGAAATCGACGACATGCAGCAAGCCTTTGCAAGTTTCCTCTTCAATGAATCTTATTTTGATACAATTTATTAAAAGCCATTCCAACTTACTCCACATTTCTCAATTGGATGACCTAACCGTAGGGCTGGGTATGAATATGTATCCATGCAATAAGCATTTCCGTCCCAGATTAAATCCTTCGTTGTAATCAACTTCCTGGATAAGAATAAGCCATTCATCAGTTGATTTTAATCATAAAATTATAAATTGATTTACCTATTTTCTTTGAGTTCGAACGGTCGCTTAAGCCATCCGGTGTATGGAGACTGTGCCTGCGCAGCTGCAACACAAGTGTCCAAGTTGTGAATTGCGCGTGGCAAATTAATACCTCTGAAAATGAGTTTCATCAATTTGTACGATCTTGAAGGATTTGACCTAAACGTTTTGAAATGGAAAAATATACAAGGATTTGAGACTTAGTGTAATTTACCATCGTTCCTGAAGCTCAGTTGATATCAGCCTCTGCCAAACAGCATAGAATTCACTCAAGTCAGATGAATAATTCCGAAAGTAATTTGCGCATGTGTAATGTGCAAATAGAAACAATTTCCAACTAGCTTCGATAACGAGGTCATAGGCTTCAACATTGTTTCTTATATTTCCGGGGAGATTTATTGGAGCAAATGTCCTTGTACCGTTCAAATGCAAAACTTGGATGAGCACATTCTGAAAATTCCTAATTTCAACTTCGCTCATCGCTTTTAGAATCAAAATTTTACCTTTGCGTCACATGAACTTTGACTGTAGACGAACGGTTTTGCAGATGCATTGCATTCACGAAGTGCATTTTGAATTCTGGAAAATGTTGCTCTGCCCATCCTCTCTGGTACAAGGTGCTCATAATCTAAAACTGCATCGGATATCAAGTAATGAAATAAAATGATTATATTGTCCAAGAAAAACTTTGGTACAATTTCATCCGGGCAGTAGATTTGAAACAGTGTTTTCGACGCCTGGAACAATTTCATTTCTGCCGAGTTTTTTTCTGGTAAAGGATGCTGTCTGAAAATATGAGCTTGGAATTTCAGCGCTATTTGAGCTGATTGCTTGTCCACTATTTTCTCAATTTCAATCGCCGATCGGCTTATATCGTTGTTTGTTAAAGAACAATTTGTATTTTTTAAGTCGCTGCAGTTTAGTATACTTTCCTTGTCGCTTAAATGTACTGAAGCGTGGGTTACTCTCAGATTGGATTTTATCTGCGAGAATGGCAGCACTTTCTCCAGCCCCTTTCCGCTTCCTCCGGTACAGTTTCCTTGCCGGAGAGACAAAGTGACGCTTTCTCTAATGGTAGCGTTGAATTTAAATTGCTTGAAGAATGAAGATCCCCCTGACAAGCAAGTCTCATGCCCAGCAATATTATTTTCATTTTCTTGACGAAGAATGTAAGGCACTAACGAGCCCCAAGAAATTGCGTTTAACTCAGGATCCAACAAAGTCCAGCTCTGTGGGGTTTGGAGTGACCCGAAGAATAGGCGTTGATTTGGAGATGACAAGGTCATTCCGCCGTGCTCACTTCCAAGGTAAACGATTCCAGCAACCTAGTTGAAAAAATGGCAAAGTCACTTTTTTTATTCAAGACAAAGAAAATATTAATAACTTTCTCCAGCAGTTTTCTCTCCATGCATCCAGGCTTCCCTGAGGTTGTTCCCACTGTCCAAATTAATGGGTTCATTTCGCACCATTCCTGATAAACGATCCAACTAAATAATCCAAAACGACAAACGAATACAGCTTGGAAATGCTTGTATTTTTTCATATAAATTACTTACACACCGGCACTAAAGCAGGCTCTGTCAATTTTCACTGTGTCTGGAAACCATAAGCCTAAACTTGGCCTACCGGTACTGCCACAGCTTGAACTGGAAATGTTGTAACTTTTCCCAAACAGACAAACTTGAATTTTCCAGTTCAAATTACTTCCAAAAGAAATTGTAACAAAGCTTAAAACGCTTGAGAGTAATCGTAGTAAATGCATAGCGGATGCGTTCTGGATACTGAATTGAAGTTTTGAACCAAATGGTCAGTCTCTGGAGCTCAACATAAACAAAGTTTTACTGCAAAATGGTTTAATGATTGTCCATTTTTATTGCCTTTCTCCATTGTTTCCATTCCCCGATGTCAGAATTTCATTCCAGGCGAATAAATATCCACAATTGCTCTGGTTTTAAGACGTACCTAAAATTTAATTGCTTTTTGTTATGTTTCTGGATAAGAACGGCAGCCTTAAAGTCATTAGCTCATCTGCAAAGGACACTGTTGAATACAGATTAGATGTGAGTGTCACCTATTAGTCAGTTTCTTCTGAAAACCGGAAAAGTGTCCTACAAAGTACCAAATTTTCATATTCAAAGCCACATATTTTGCACATACAAAATATCAGATTGTACAGAAAAACTTCAAATGCAATTTGTCAATATGCTCCGAATTGATAATAAAGTTAGTATCAGCGGTGCAGGGATAATGAGCTTGTGAAGATTTTCAAGTGTGGCAGCGTGTGATTATTGCCATTTAATTTGCATCTCGTGGCCTCATTGTTTTGGCGTCCCCCACTGCTACTACTGTCATCTTCATGTTTCCAACTTGGAATCCCACACCTGAGCATTTCCATTTACCTCAAAATAAAAAACTTCCCAAGCATCCATACCTGTTGCAGTAGACGAAGCACCTGCTGCTGCATTTTACAAAGCTATCTATCATCATACGCTAAAAACACACATCCCTCATGGTATTTTTGCCTCCCTTTTAAAAGAAATATATACCTTGATCCAACTTCACAGGAACCCATTTGTCTACCGTTCCTCAAGCAAAGACTACTTTGTAAATTCCAATTCCTCAAAGCTCTAAAGGTTCCTAATTATCACAGAATTAGCTGCAATTATCGCCTCTCCTGGTGCATTACATCATCTTGCCTAAGTGATTGAAAGAATTAAGAAACATTCAGCCTCTGAATCCTCGCGTCCATGCCGCAACAATGATCATAGTGCCAGTGTCTTCTCGTGTCATGGATGACTAGTTGAGAGCCACCAATTGCGCGTCATGTGCGAAAATTCAGTGGAAAAAGCATGTTTTCGTCCACTACGTGACAACAACTTTACACGTCAACTGGGATGAAAATCTTGTAGTACAGTATTTATAGTTTTTTCATCTGAGAAGAAGACGCCAAGGAAAACCATCAAGATGATTATCAATGGGATGAATTACTACTCAAATACGTTACCGTAAATATTAAAATTTTTACTTTCTTACTTAGAAATCCTATTAGAGAACATTTAGAAATGTTGTTTGGTGAAGGTTTTCTATTTTAGTAAAGGTTAGTTGAGGTTAAGTAAAGGCAAAATGCTATGAAAATAATTCCATAAGCACCAAATTCACTTCTACTCCATTGATTTTCTGATTACAAAATTTTTATCTCATGAGTTTGCAATAATTTGCCATCAGTAGTTTATAACACGAGATAAAAGCAATTTGGCATTGGCTGATCGATGGTGGCAATTTCAGCGTCAAATCTGCTAACAAGGATGATGAAAATATGGCGATGGATTTATACACAATTTTCCGTAAATACTTTGATTATGCTGTATAAAAACTGTAAATTGAAAGGGATTTGTGCGTAAAATGAAGCTTCTCCTACGCATAAGGTTCTAACGATGATAAAATAGAATAAAGAATAAAATGTTCAGGATTTTCATATTTTATCATCATTGTTGTGCATAATCAACTTGAAAACTTATTCCGGCATAAACTAGCAATCTGCCGCACGCAGAAGTCTCGTTTCCATGTTCCCGTATTATAAATGAAAATTAGCTTCCATTGTCAATGGTAATATAATGATTACAATGGGATTCGATAAGCCAAAGTGTCGAGGATCCATGATGCATTCGGCTCGGGCAAAGTTTGAGTTGACAGTCGTGTTCTGGACGGCGTCTGCGGAACATAATTTCCCCTGATTTCTCCACTTCTGGTAGTCGCTTTGCTTCTCACTTATTATCCTTGTAACCTTAATTTTAGTTGTAATTGGATTTTATATTCGCTTCCTACAACTTGGAATTTATTAATTTGCAGAACGATGACTGGTTCTGTTGACCCGATTTTCAAGCAAATCCCTCGGGGATCGACGTCCTTCCTGATCTGGAGGATCGAGGTTAGCAATATTCGCAGTGTATAATTTCCGATTCTATTTGAAATCAAATGATAGTGTCCCTGGCCGAGAGTAAATTGCAGTGTGTGTGGCTATACTTGTACAACAATGCGCACAACTAGATTTAGGTCGTTGAATGATTAGTGTTAGTGATCCAGATATGATGGGAAAAAGCAGAGGAAAGATGTAGACCACAAAAGTTTGTCGTGACATGCACATCAGGAGGTTTTTGAACGAATAATGCTTAGAGAAAGCATGATATTGTTGACAAATGAGAGCATTTGTAATTTAGTTTTCATTGAAACGCTCCTGTGTCATTAACATCAACTACAGTGTGGTTATCTGTTTGTGGAACAAAAAGGAAGTAGACTAATTAACCATCACTAATGAAACCTTAATTTCCTTAAGAACCCGACTTTACATCATTAAGGTCGAGGGAAAATCACTTTTACATAGACCTAAAGCTGCCATTTAGTGATAGCTTAATTGGTAAGCAATTTTCTCGCGTAAAGTTTTCACCGGGGGTAATAACTCAATACCTCTAATTGCAATGCAACGTTCCGATTTGCTGGAATGATTGTACTAGGGGCTAATGGTCTGTCTGGAATGATGTAATTAAACTGAAGAGTTTTGTAATTGAAATAAAGTATTATTTTCCCAATCAATCTCAAGGTTATCGGACTTTTCAAAAGTCGTGTGTGTCAAAAATCGTCATCCATTTTGAAAAGTGCTGAATGCCATGTCAAGCGCTAATTTCCGTTGTGTAACTGATTTTCATGACGTTTTCAGAAGCTGCAAGTGGTTCCCCTGCCACGTGACCAGTATGGAAGTTTCTACAAGGGTGACGCTTATGTCGTCTACAGCGCTACCGAATATGGCCAACCGGGTGGACTCAATTTGAAAGTAAGCATAATAAACCGGTGTGTCTCAACACTCGATTTAATAATTAAAGCACGTAAACTGGAGTGATCAAGTGCTGATTAAATTATTACAATCGATAACGCAGTGGGAACAACAAAAATATAATGACATGGACCTCGCATATTCGGGATTGGACAAAAGCTTTCTTTTTTTTTGGTTTTCCCGTGTCCATTATCCTCCGTGACTAATGAACCACGACTGGATTCCTAATGAGCCCTAAGATAATGCTGATGACTGATTTTGGTTAATTAAAATTGAATAGGTGAAGGAATCACGAAGTTTGGAGCAGCACATCCACTTTTGGCTTGGGGAACATGTCAGCCAGGATGAGGCTGGGGTCGCCGCTTACAAAACAGTTGAACTTGGTATGCAATGAATGCTTGTGTAAAATGGTTTCAGAAACAAGTTCTCTAAATTGTTGTTGCTATTATGTTCAAGATGACTTCCTGGGTGGGGCACCTATTCAGCATCGGGAAACGGAAGGTTTTGAGTCACAGCGTTTTCGGTCGTACTTTCAGAATGGAATCAGGTACGGGGGGTGAAAATGCAAAAAATCCGTCAGGCTTGGATGAGCATGAGCAGTGGACATCCGCCTTTCAGTTGTCATTTGTAATACAATTTTTCAGGATATTACAAGGTGGAGTAGAGTCAGGATTTCATCATGTCACGAACACCATGGCACCCAAGTTGTTCGGAATCAAGGGCAAGAGACGACCTGTAGTGACTCAAATGCCAAAGGTTTCCTGGAGTTCAATAAACTCTGGAGATGTTTTCATCGTTCAACTAAAGGACGCCATTTTTATCTGGGAAGGTGAAACGGCAAACAACATGGAGAAACTCCAGGCTGCAAGAGTACGAGATGATCTTTTCAGATAATTAAATAAAAACAGGAGCAAAATAGCAATTTTTGTAATTCGCAGGTGTCGCAGCAATTCAAGGCTGAAACTGGAGGAACTGCGTCAATTATTTTTGTCGAAGATGGCAAAGAAGAGGAATTACTTGAAGCTGAAAAAGTATTGTTCGAGTCACTTCTACCTTTGAAAGATAAACAGAAGCAACTTCGCCCGGCGAATGCAGTTACAGACGAAGCTTCTGAAAAACGAGTCACTTATGAAATTAAATTGTACCGTTGTTCTGATGATGACGGGACACTACGGGTAACGGAAGTGAAGACTGGACCTCTCTTCCAAGGAGACTTGAATTCAGGGGTACAGTTTAATACTTTTTTTTAGAAACATCTTTATTCTCAGTTAAAGTTCAAACGAATTTACTTTAACTTTGCATTTGCAGGACTCTTTTATAGTCGACAACGGAAGCCAAGGGGTTTGGGTCTGGATTGGAAAGAAAGCAAGTTCTAAAGAGAGGATCGAAGCAATGAGGAATGCGCAAGGATTCATTCGTAAGAAAGGCTATCCTGACCAAACCCCGGTGACACGAGTCATCGATGGTGGAGAACCGGAAGAATTCCGATCACTCTTTTCCCGGTGGAAGGTGAGAGACCAAGCTGTTGGATTCGGACGACAAACTTCAACTGCAGGCAGAGGGATTGCGCAGACGGTTCAAACTACGTTTGACGCCTCCAGCCTCCACGGCCAACCTCGACTTGCTGCAAAAGTTCAAATGCTGGATGATGCTTCTGGAATCAAGGAAGTGTTCAAAGTTCACAACTTCAAATTAGTCGCGGTAAAAGAAGAGTACCATGGAAGCTTCTTTGAGCACGATTGCTACGTCATCAAATACACGAGCGTAGGAGTGGCTCCCACGCATATTCTAGTTTACTATTGGCTGGTAAGGTCAAACTGCGCAGTATAACTTGTGTACACAACTCATTCATTCTTTTTTTCTCTGCAGGGATCAAAAGCGACGAATGAAGACCGAGGTTCCGCTGCTTTGATGGCAGTTGAATTAGACGAGGCCGTTGGAGGTCGAGCAATCCAAGTCCGTGTCATCCAAGGGAAGGAACCACCCCACTTCCTTGCCATGTTTGGTGGCGAAATGACAGTCTACTTGGGAGATGCGGATGACTGCAAGTACGAGCCAATTCGACCTTATCTCCTTCAGATTCGCGGAAGTTCTCCGCGTGAAACAAGAGCTATCCAAGTGAACCTCCGCGCGGCGAGCTTAAATTCCAATGACGTGTTTGTCCTGGTTGGGGAAAATACGTCATTCCTATGGTGTGGGAAAGGATGCACTGGGGATGAACGAGAAATGGGGAGACGCGCGGCGTCGAAAGATCGGGCTGACATTGTCACGGTGTACGAAGGCCAAGAGAAAACGGACTTTTGGAGTGCCATTGGGGGGAAGGAAGAATACGCTTCGGACAAGCGCCTTGCTGTAGAAGACAAGTCGTCACCTCCGCGACTTTTCCAGTGTTCTAATGTAACTGGAAACCTGAGAGGTAATTTCTGAAACAAAAGAAACATAAGAGAATTAATTTCAATTTCTTTTAGCTGAGGAGATCATCAACTTCAGTCAATTGGATTTGATAGAGGACGACGTCATGTTGCTTGACGTTGGGCACACAATTTTCTTATGGTTTGGAAACCAGTCGAATCGTGCGGAGCAACTGGGATCCACTGACTTGGCAATAAAGTATTTGAATTCGGATCCAACTGGACGGGATAGGGACACGCCAATTTTGATAATCAAGCAGAGCAATGAACCCCCAACTTTCACTGGATTCTTCGGCGTCTGGGACTTTGCGCTTTGGGATGTAAGGATTTTAAAACATGCCCCAAAGGTAGATAGAGTAGAGCAAATTCTCCAAAAATTAAATTCTTGTTTTGATAATTTAGAGTATGAAGACCTTTGCGGAATTGAAAGCAGAGTTGCAGGCTGCACAGCCTAAACTTGTTATGGCGGATGTCGAACAACGAAATGGCTACGAATTTTCAGCTTGTAGGAAATATCCAGTTGACGTTTTGGCTGAGAAAGAAACTGAAAAGTTACCAAGGGATGTCGACCCTTTGCGCAAAGAGGTTAACTTGTTACTGTAAAAATTTTAATTCAAAGTTGACAATTTCCTTCTGGATTTAGTTGTTCCTATCAGAAGCAGATTTTCAGAAAGTATTCAAAATGGACCACAAGGCTTTCGAAGGACTGGCAGCCTGGAAGCAGCAGCAATTGAAGAAAGCAGCAGGGCTCTTCTAAATCTAGACGACAATGGTGCAAAGTCATGCGCTTCACTACACTAAATTTTTGCCATATTCCTAAAAATCTGTCTCCTGTGATCATTGACCGAAAATTCAAAGGAATTCCGTTGACCATTGTTTACAGAAATAATTTATTCTGATAAAACTTGATCCTTTTAAGTTCTCCGTTGTGATTTTAACTTTATGACTAAAAAGCAAAGATATTTTCTAAGTTTAGAACTTATATGGCTTATGTTTACTTGATTATCTTTGGTTCAATTAATACAGTTTCGTAGCACCATCCAAAAACCCAAAAACTTATTCAATACGCCTGAATTATCCTACACCGTGCTCATTTAGCAATTAATAGGAATATATAGCTAAACATGGTTGGATTACAATTTTCGATTCAATTCATTCATAAAATTTGTCACATCATTCTCACTCCATTCTCAAAAGATACACCAGCTCAGATCTTCCAAAGAAATGAGATCTCATACAAAAGAAGATAAAGGGGACGTTGGACAGTTAGCTGGTAAAAACTAACGATTAAGTTAAAAAATAAGGACAATTCAAATGGATCGAATTATTGCAAATGTTGCATTGCCACACAAACACATTTGATTTTAAACGACACGAAAAGAAAACACTAAGTTTACGTCAATTTACGTGATTTGCATAAGGTTAGAAAACAATGATGACTAATAACCGATGCACCGTTGGTGAGCTATTATGTCTTGAGAGATTTACGATAACCTGGCTTTGTAAATTCTTCCACTTCGGTGTCACTATTCTCAGATTCACTTTCGTCCATTCGTAATTTCTCAAATCCAGCACTTGGTGGGAAGAACTCGGCGAAGCTTTTTGTCTCTTTCCTACGTCTACAGCAAACTGGAAAAGGACATAAGAAAAAATTAGAAAAAAACCTTGGGATTTCTAGGAATTAAAATGATCTCACCACTTGATCTCAGTCTCATTAAGGCTCCAACTCCAACCAATAGGAGAAGAGGAATGGTAAGAAAGGCCATAATCATCACAGAGGTACTGAACGACTCATCCTCCAGAGAAGGCTCGATTACTCCAGCATGCTGGGAACCGTGATCCAGCGGTACAAGGCCGATCTTTGCAGAAGAAGTCATGGATGTTATGGGAAGTGAGAGCGGACTCGAATCGTCTTTCCCAAGACGATGAGTATTCCGTTCAAACTTCCACACTTTGTACGGTTCGCTGATTTCTACGACGAACAGTTGGGAACCGTTCCTGCTCACGGCAATGTCATGAGGCTGTCCAAATCCTTTTTCACTTGGGCTGAAAACACTGCTGACTCGCTGCGTGGAGAGAGGAATGACAAAACCTTGCACTTTCTCACTCTGTTCACCATTGACGGCAAACAACGTGCCGCCTGAAAAAATTTTTTCCTTGAAACAGAAATTCAATTAATAAAATGTAAATGTACGAACCGTTTATCGCAGAATAGGAGACACTGAAAAGTCTGCCTCCAAAGGCCGATGATTTTACGATGAAACGGAATTTCCCATCCGAAGCAGAGAAACATTGGATTCGGCCATTCTCACGATCAGCTACACATAGCATGTCTTGATCTTCTGCCAAGGCTAGTGCATGAGGTATGTTGAACGCATATGGCGGCGGCCCAGACACGAACCTTTGGACAATACTTGGTTGATATTGTCGTCCCCATTCAAGCAATTTCCTTCCATTCTTGTCAAACTTCACGATTCTCGAATTACAGTATCCGTCAGCAACAAAGAAATCACCGGTTGTCATTACAGCTACCGCCGCTGGTTTGCAGAAATGATTGTCATCTTTTCCAGGCTGAAATGCAGTTCCCAGCGTCAACGCTGGTGCGCTTTCACCTGGTTTGAACTATTGAAATGCCAAACATAACATTAAATTCACGACATAAATAACAAACTTGGACCATTACCTTAAATACTTGATGCAAGGCAACATCAGTAAGAAAAGTGTCCCCATTAGGAGCAACGGTAATGTCATGGGGCATATAAAACCTGAATAAATGCAAAATTATGAAAAGAAAAAGTGTTTTAATTCTAAATATACAAAGACACTTACATATTCCTTCCCCACTGATGAAGCACTTTTCCAGTAGTTGGATGAATCACTAAAACGGTGTCAGTGGCAATTGGTCCCAGTGACTTTTGACGATACTGATTCCTGTTGTTGAATGTATTGAAGTCCCATACTCGATCACCGCGGTGGAATACAACAACATTTCCTTCCACGTCAAAGTCAACGCCTGATGCTTGCCCTAACTTAACTTCCGGTGCTGGCCAATTTTTGATAACATGGTAATCTGAATTTTGAAGGAATTGGCGATCTTCTCTGTCCTCCCCGGGGTTATTTTCCTCATCCAAAGGTTGTGGAGATAAGCCATACTGTGGAATTGCATTAAAATCGTCGTTCAACTCGTAAGGTTGGATTCCTGGTCTTTTCTTTGTATGACTCTTCTTGTCTCCTGCTACAAATGCAACAAACAAAATAATAAAATGAATTTATATTTTAACTAATATGTTTATGTTACCTGGTGACGGTGTTGAGGGTGAAGTGGAATGCTGGTGACCTGTAGCATGTTCCTCCATTGTAATATTACGAGGTAAAGGAACATCAGAGTCGAACGGCAACGCCCGGTTTATGTTTTCAAATTCCTCGTTGACACATTGAATGGAGTGTTCTTCTGGGTCCCTGGATTGAGTATAGAACATAATGTACAAGTTGCACATTTCATCTCCCGCTGTGCCCCCAATGTTTGTGTCTTTGGGGTTGTCCAGGGTGTCGAAGGTACATCTCGCTGCTACCAAATCCTTTGGCTTTATCACAGGTTTTGTTTTCATAGGGTAGAATGCTTGTGGCCACTGTGGATTCCCTTTGGCCAATTGATGGAATTTCGTATCACCATAGTTGACGTAGTAGCCAGAAACAACAGTTCCCCATTGATGAGTGTGAACACGGTATGCAAAGGGAACTATTGGAGCATTTGCCCTCAATACACAATTCATATCAGCGTGTGTCTCTGTTTTTTTTTAGAAATCACCACAAAATCAGATTAAATGACCGAAATAAAAAAAAAAACAAAGAAATATAGTCAAACTTACTCTCTGTTTTAGCTGGGATTACCATTCCACCACTCAGAAGAAGCATCATTCCAGCCAAATATTTGGGCCTATTAGTATGTTTCAAATATTACGAATTTCTCGTAAAAGTGAGGCGATTAGAGTTAGCTAGGATTTCGACTTACTCTTCACTAAAACTGAAAATTTTGAAGCCGCTCTCGTCCTTGACACCTTCTTCTAGCGGATGAGCGTAGTGAACTTGGAGTACCAATGATGTAATATTCGATTCCGGACCAATACGAAACCCGACATCTTTAGGCAATATCGTTGGCGGCGCATTCTTCGCCCAGGCATAAATGATTTTCATATGCGAACATGCTTGGGAATGATGAGCACAATCCCTAAACCAAAATCCATTAAGGTCGAGGCTAACATAAATTGCAAGATTGATTTACCAATGCCCCTGTCTCAATAATTCTTCTTCGACATCATCGCAGGTGAACAGAAGCATGTGGTGAGCTCGGTTTGCGTTTGCATTTGGTTCAAATTTTATGGATATACTGGGTCCCCATGTCGGCAATGTTTTTCGACGTGCAGATGTAGTCATCATCCTGCGAAACAAAGGAAATGTCATAATTTACCAAAGATTTAAAAGGTTTATGTCTATTAAGTGTGGAAGTTCAACAAGACAAGCAATTAACTAATTACTAGAGCAGAACCCGTCCTCATTAACTTGTTTTCACTCATTCTCCACCATTTTCCACAGACGCAGCACTCACCATTTCAGAAATCACGACGCATATGTCATTAACGGCGTAAATAAAAAAGCAGAGAACTTACACAATAAATCTTCTGACAAAAATAAACGCAGCTTGACCCCAAATGCATTTTAGCCGCAAAATCCCCCAAAATTACTACTCTGCAGGTATTTTTCCTATGTTATTGTAATGTTCAATACGGCCCAAGCTTGAAATTGTTTAGTTAGCTGCTGTGCTCCAAATGCATTTTAGCCGCAAAATCCCCCAAAATTACTACTCTGCATATATTTTTCCTATGTTATTGTAATGTTCAATACGGCCCAAGCTTGAAATTGTTTAGTTAGCTGCTGTGCTGTTTAAATCTTGCGATTCGTCTACTGATTCTTCAGCTTGCCACTACACTTACAATTTCGAAAGCTATACTTCAAAGTCCTTAAATACTGGTTAGTTTAGTACACATTGAATAATCAGGACTTACCTTCTTCGGTGTCACCTTGGGCATGAATATTTCGACTGAACTCTCTTGTCCCGGGTCCATGCGTGACAACGAGCTCGTCGGATTATAAACGACCACCGTTAACATAATGCAGCCGAACAGAATTGACTTTGCCATAGTAGAATAAGGCTGCTGCCGATTACTTCTTCGAATAACGATGTTCCTTCAGAATTAAGATCAAGCTCCAGAACCCTGTCACCTCACCACCTAAGAAATGACTCCAAATTAGAAAAGAACGAATATTCTCCAAAAAAACTAAGTTTAACTAGTCACTTATGATGGGAAGGCATACCGTTTTGGTTCCTTATGGCAGACGTCGACTGTCCTTGATTGACGTTTCTATGCTTCTGTCAATGAGTTCTCCGTTTTGGTTGATTTGTTTTCTTACGTGGTTGAGGAGGAGGTTTGTATCTCATGTGTTTGTCAAACTATTGCGGATTTACAACTAAATTAAACCTCTCCTAATCCTCCTCAGGAGGGCCAACACACTTTGCAAATGGGAACAGATGGAACAGAATTCCAAAGGACAATCACAAGAAATCAAGATTTCCAAGAAGAAAGCGAAAGGGAAAAAAATGAAAGCAAAAGGAGGAAAAATAGATCAAAATTATTTTTGGATTTCCCGCTTTCCTCGCTATTGCTCTCAAAATTTTAACCTTTGGGGCATTATGAGGGCTAAGTTTTGCTAGCAGCCCAGCCGCATAACCTTAGCCGCTTAAAATGTTGTTGGCCGCCTATTTCCTGTCACTCTGTACAAGATACTCCATTCTCTTTCACGCTTTATAGTTACTCCGCAATTTCTGTGACCTTTAAGCGTCGTACGGCCCTCCTCGTAGGCTAAGCCCACTTGCTTCTCCTGTTTTTTCATTTATAGAAGTTACTTTGATTCAAATGTTCTTGAGACACGTGGGATATTCGCTTAATGTGACTGTTAGTGTGGATTTTGACTTCGTATAGGTGGGGCTTGAGGGGATCATCATATTGACTTGATAATCTCCAAATATTAGGCTTCTCGGAAAGGTGGTTCCGGACATGGCTCGTCTTCGGCTGGACTCCGTCCCCGGTGTCTACGACGTACGAAATACGTACGAAGTACGAACAGTAGAGAAATAAGTTGGGTGGAGTAACTACATGGAAGAAAATGGAGTTGGAAGAATGGGCGGTCGCAGAAAATGTTAAGATAGAAAATGAGCGGTCGCAGAAAATGTTAAGATAGAAAATGAGCGGCTGAAGAAAAGGGTAGCCTAGGCGTGTAGCGACATGAGGCTGGGCGGCCAGCAATATGCATCCTATGAGACGCTATAAATCTTGTAAAAGAAAAAACTCAAGGGGAACGATGAAGGGATGTAGAAATGAAGGCTTTGGGGGTTGAAACTTCCATTGCATTTTTACAATTTACTGCATTATGGCATTCAGCATTGGAATTTTCCCGCAGTTCTTTCCCTTTGTTTCCTTTATGCATCTGCCGAGGGTCCCTCAATATCCTGTCAGCCTTCCCTTATCTTTGCGTGTCCATTGTGCTCTTGTTTCCAGGGAGTTTCCATTTTCCCATTTTCCATCACAGTTCAGTCCTCCTTTGTCAGTTGTCCTTGATCAGTTCATCAGTTGTCAAGTATTTGCGGTCAAATTGGATTTCCGCTTGCTACCCACCGACGCGCAATTTTTAGCCAACAACAAAAGCCAAGCTTAATCATCCACTCATCTACGCATCTGGCATAAGTTGCAAAAACAAGATGGAGAGCGTTGAAGTTAACAATACGATCGCGACGGAGAAAATGGATCCAACAACAAAAGCCAAAAGCTTAATCATCCACTCATCTACGCATCTGGCATAAGTTGCAAAAACAAGATGGAGAGCGTTGAAGTTAACAATACGATCGCGACGGAGAAAATGGAGGTCGACCTCAACGTTTCTGCTTCCGGTAAGATTTCAATTCAACTAAGATGCTTTCACAACGCCAAAAGGGAAGGTTTAAGGACCCTCAGATGAGGGGCTTATGGGTTTTTTGAAGGGAGAAAGGGACGCCAGAGGCCTTATTGTTTTAAAAAATTTCAGAGGAGGCGAAGGGCGGATTGAAATACGACGTCGTCCTTCGGGAGCCCAAAATGGTGACCCCTTTGAGGCAACCAAGCCAGAGCATCCGTCCATTATCAGCGGAGGTCATTCAGCNGGAGGTCATTCAGCTGAAGATTGAAGCTGCTGCTGAAAGGCGAAAGGTTAGGGTCTTTGACCTTCTAATCTTATTTATAAATGGATTATGATAATTTCCCTGAATTTCATGCATTAGTCATTGGAGGCATTGCGCCTTGCGTCCTTGAACGAACGACTGCGTCGTGTTGACGAAGTTGCGAAGAAGCGTGAGGATGAGCTGGCCAATTTCAGCAACGCTACAAAGGAAAATTTGGATCAGAAATATAGAGCTGTCCAGTGCCAATCGCGAATCTTTGATTTCAGACATGAAGTCAAAGCTCATTAGTCATGTAAACGAAAAAGTCTCTTCTGAAGAATTCATGAATAATTTATCTTTTAACTTCTCCTTTATTTAGAACACCAACCATTTGCAAGAGGTTCGTCAGAATCTGATATCAACGATGAGTGAATTCGAGGAAAAGGCGAAGGCTGAAATTCAGCAACGTCTGGAACTGGCTGAGAAGAACAGAGAAAAGGCAATGCAAATGAAGCGTGAAAGTCTTAAGAAATGGGTACGCATTTAGTAGTTTTTATGTCCAGAAACTTAACATGTTTTGTTAATAATTTTAAATGTTTTTTTTTTGTTTAGGATGAGAAGGTTTGAGATGATTCGGAAGAAGAAGAGTGTCGAAGGAGACGACGTCGAGGTCAATAACCCCACGGATGTCACCAGCTCAACGGATATGGCCTAACTGATCACGAACCCTGTCTGATTTAAAATTATCATATTTCTACGTACCTCAAAGGTAACATTCTTTCCCATGTAATTTATATACATTAATTTAAATAAAAATTCTCAGCAATTAGAAAAAGCACCACTGTCTACCACCCGGAAAGTGACTTGATTATTTGATGTAGCCATGATATGCCGGCATAGGCGTGGCGTGTGGCGTGACGAATTTTGTTCCAATCATCCGCTCGCACGCGAAACATAAAGCGCAAAGTATCATTCCATTTAGTAAGAAAATCAATGGGAAAAGGACATCGGTGATTTCAAAACCACGTAAAATTGAAGAAGCAGTGGGACAGTCAGGAAGGGTTTCAAGGTTATTAATCCCATTCTGCCTGTCGTACCGGTACCAGATTCCACTCTCTCGCATTCGCTGGCGTCTGAAATGATTGGATAATTTCATGATAATTGCAATTTCATTTACAGTTTACAAACATAATCTTACGCCATATTCAAATAGTCAACAAATGGCGAGTCACGGCGAACCACAGGTGCCTTCTGTACCTGTGAAAAGTTAAAATTAGAAGCCTTCAGTAAAAAAAAAGTTTGGATTCATACTGAATTTTCAGCGATTGGAGCGTAGCGTAAATTATTGCAAATGGTTGCATTGTCGAAATGCTTGTAGGAACCTTCTGGAAATAGAATCTCAAACACATTTCTGCCTGTCGTACCGGTACCAGATTCCACTCTCTCGCATTCGCTGGCGTCTGAAATGATTGGATAATTTCATGATAATTGCAATTTCATTTACAGTTTGCAAACATAATCTTACGCCATATTCAAATAGTCAACAAATGGCGAGTCACGGCGAACCACAGGTGCCTTCTGTACCTGTGAAAAAGTTAAAATTAGTATCTTCCAGTAAAAAAAAGTTCGAATTCGTACTGAATTTTCAGCGATTGGAGCGTAGCGTAAATTATTGCAAATGGTTGCATTGTCGAAATGCTTGTAGGAACCTTCTGGAAATAGAATCTCAAACACATTTGTCTCTGTAATTAGAGCGTACTTTTTATTTCCAAGGACAAACTGGATCCCGGTTTCAATGGTAGTGAGGCCCTTTGTAGGATGCAAGTTTCCAAATATTAATTGGAATTCGGTACTTTCCATTTTATCATCGCCGTACTAAAAATCAAAAGTTAACGACTACACTGTCGCTTCTGAAAATTCAGATTAAAGTATACGTCTCTCGCTGCCTGCAAATAGGACATATTTTGAATTCCAAAGGAGTAGCCAAGGTCAACCAAGTCTTGGAAATTATACACCCGTTCCTTTCTCGTTGACAGTGATGAAATTAGTCCACCGGAATAAACGGCATTCAGGATTGTCGAAAGTGCAAAGCCCACAAAGACTAGCATTTGAATTGAATTCTGTCCTCCAGTTAGAGTCAAACCTGTCCACAGACAAAGAAAACATTTTTGCACATTTCCTGCTGAAATTGCATGCTGTCATTTTGATAGTAAGCATCTCCTACCCTGGAATGCTAGACATGCAAGGGAGTAATTGAACGACTCAAAGACTTCACGGGACATCAAATAATAGCAGAGGGAGAGACCACCGAATGTCAAGAAGGTCGCAAGCCATGTCGCCAAGCTGAACGGTTTCAGATGGAATAATTCCGTCACAGTTTGGGATCCATCCGGTGTATTGTAGTAAATTACCAATCTGAACAAAGGAAACTGAAACATTTATTGCATGCTTTCTTTTCAGTCTTACTTGTCATGAAAAGTTGGTGTCGACAGAAAACGCAAGTTTTTGACAAAGTCGGGGGCTACGAGCATGGCCGACGCAGTCACTCCAATGTCACTGTTTCCAGATTGGACTTTTTCAAACATTGCCAAAAATTCGGAATGTGGCGAAAATTCAATTCTTGAAATAACAAATAAAAACAATTCAAGCTGGGATTTTGGCTGCATTCTAGCGCTAATTTCCAAAATGAACTGAACTGAAAAACGTACGAGAAGTTAAGGAAATCTTGCATATAAGCTAAATAGACGTAAGTCAATTCCGTGCTGATAGCCATAGTTGTTTGACCCGTTCGACTCCTAGTTCTCCAGCTCTTCTACAATCACAAAGAATAAGATGAATTGCTGCACCTGCGCAGTTTTATCGATCCTAGATTTAAATTCTTACCACATGCCCCACGCTCATTACTTGATAATTTAAATTCTTTCTTCTTCGACGTGTAGATTGTATGCCATCACCATCAAACAACCGATTGATTTTCAAATTCTGTTTTACAAAATACATTTCGAGAAAATAATCTGAACCAAGTATCCAAATGTAAAGGCGTGAGTGGATTTGCAATTCGTTTGGTAAATCCATTTTAGAATTAGTTGAAATTGCATTTAGCAGGGAATTCTCGTCACTGCTGCCGTTGTCGGTTCTTAGAATCACGCAAATCGTTGTCGTACTGGCCACCACTGACACTCTGCTCATATCTTTTTTTGATTCTAGAGAATGGTTGCCTCTTAATTTGTTCATTACACTTAGGAAAGATTGAATTTGCTTTTGAAATCCGTCGATTCCTGACATATCGAAGACTAAAAAGTTCGGAGGCATTCTTAAATTACGAACCTCGCTTCCATTGTTTTCAGAAATTTGGTCAACTTCGAAATAAGAGATTTGATACTCAGTGAAAATGCTAGAATTTGCTTTCGAGGGATAAGTATGGCTTCCAACGACAGTCAACTCAGTTAAATCTAGCGTTCCGTCAAAGCAAAACAACATTGATATTAATTTCCAAAACATTTCGTATTCAAATAAGAATCTTTCGACTGAAAATAGGAAAAGGAAAGAAAGTAAATTTTAATGCACCGGCACGTCTTTTTATACAAAACCTTTGCGCAAACTTACAATTAGATTAGAGAAAAGCCATAAAGAAAAGTTCTACGAACCGCAGTTAATTCTTAACCGTCACTGCCTGTCGACTTGGAACTTTTGCATTGTAATTTTTTATTTCGTTGTATACAATCAAGCGACAAGCTTCGGAAGGGCAGAAAGTTAATAAAAGCTAACATTATGGAGGCTTGTTATTTCGTTTTCCAACTTGTCATTTTTGTCACTGTTTTGAAAAGTGTTGGAAGTGAAGGAGACCCTCAAATCACCAATCATCTATCGATTTTTGATTCAATTGATCCGACACGAACTTGGAACGTAATGTGTTAAGTGGACAACAATAATACGCCACACCCTATAACCCGGGTTTAATAAAATAAATATTTGTAATTT
>VNWY01000566.1:0-37341 GCA_009869845.1 Pseudachorutes palmiensis | reverse complement strand
TGGAATTGGATTGCTTGGCTACGGAATCTACAAAGGGGCACGCTCTGTCTTTGGAGAAGCAGCGAAGTGTGTCACATCCCCATTTGCCACTAACGTTACCTTCAGACCACATCCACCAGCAGCACCTGCGTGTTGGTGTCCAGCACCACCGACTTGTGCCTGCCCTCCACCACCGTGCTTGCCGTAAACACCAGTGGACTCAAAATTACTCCAAGAATTCTCGTAATCGAAATAAATCCAAATTCTCATGACAATGACCTTCAACTGTTGGTTTGTCACCACATTTTCAAACTACAAAAAACGTGAACTTTTGCAAAAAATTTTGCATAAAAAACTTTTTCTGATTTGGATTGTGACTTCTTTGGTCTTTGACTTTTGAGCGTTCGTTTTGACCACATTCAAAATGGCGCATTGTCGTTTGCCTGAAATGCCTGCGGCCCCAGTGCTGCACCTCCACGGTCAGCGAAAGGTTTTCCACTTGCCCGAAGGTCTCAAAGGGCTCCTGGAGGAGATGACCCGAGAGGTAAGAAACATCCCCTTTGATTCCCATTTTAACCAAGTTTTTTCCTCAGGTCCTGCGAAACCAGCCAACGAATTTGTACGAGTTCCTTGGAGACTTGTTGGAAGACAAGCTCATCGTGCGAGAGTTCAAGGACAAAGTGCTGCAAGGAGATGAGGGTGGTGACCACAGGAAGAGTTGGCAATGGCGTCGGTGGTCATGGGACGGATCCAGTCTCCTCACGGAAGAGGAGATTCTTGAATTCCTGTCAGAGTTCCACATCACAGTGAGCATTGCCCAGAGACTTGCTCTCATCATCCAGTCTGCCTATCGTGGGTACTTGGCCAGGAAAACCTTCAAGGGTCTCAAAGAAGAGAGAGACATTCATCGGGTAATGAACTAATCCCTTAGTTCTAGTTTCCAAATCCTAACCAATAGAATTCCTTCACAGAAAAGTCTTTGGGAGGAATGGCGACATCCCGGGAATATGGTACAATGTCACACTGAATTATTGGATTGTAGTAAACTCTGCTTTATTCTTCTATTCTGCTTCTACTTCAGTTTGTTTCTGGCCCTGATGTCCTTGAGATCTTGGCCTACTACAAGATTGGTCTGTTCGAAGCCAATGCTTTCGCTACCATGATCCAAAAAGTGTTCCGAGGTCATAGTTTCCGAAAGCATTTGGAGGAGGAACAACCCGAACTCTCCGCCCATCTTCACAAACTCGGAATCACAAAGAAAGTAGCTGACAAGCATGCAGTAAAGATCCAGGTTAGATTCCGCAGTGTTCAATCTCTGCTCCCGTTTTCTTACCTTTGACCTTTCAGAGCGCCTTTCGTGGCTACATGACGAGGAAGAATATGAAAGACGTAAAGGAAGGAGGACTCAAGTTGGTTGACGAATTTGCAAAAGAATACGAAGACGTAAGCTAGCTACGATTTGAAACTTGAAAAATGAATTTTTTTTTATTGAATTTCAGGAGAATGAAGATGAAGAATCAATTCCAACTGAGGTGAACTTAGAATTAAAAGTTCAAAGGTCAAAGTGTGTAATTTAATTTTGATGTTAGGAGTTGTCAATGAGTTCTAAAGAAGCCCTCCGTCCGAAGGAACATGAAGGGGAGATGAAGTACGAAGCATTCTTCCCTCAAGGTCTTGATCATGCTACAGCAGATGCAATCTCAAAGGTACGCTCAACACATCAATGTACAAATCGACCTTGGCTAATTGCTATCAAATTGTTCCAGGGTACGACGCTCCCACCCCCGTTTACACACGAACATTTCGGAGAGATTGACCCAGCCTCTCTACAGAAAAAGTTTTCCACTCGAGCGTTCAAAACGAACATGTCACAGGCGATGAAGGGACTGGAAGCAGCAACTGAGGACCGTCGCAAAGTGAATCTGGAACAGGTAAATCTCCAATCTAAGACTGGAAATGGAAGCACAAGAGAAGAAGGTTGAATTTTACTTTTAGATGGAATCACTCCGGAAACTGAATGCTGCAAATCGAGCGGAGACTAAAGGGACGGAAGAGGAGGTCACAAGTGAGGAGGAGTATGACATGGAAACAGCTCTGCATCAGGAGGAACATCATGACACCAGGAAGACTTCGGGTCAAGGAGCACACGATGAAGCAAGGAAGGTGAGCGGTGCTTCAGCAGCAGCCCACGAGGAAAATGCTCGCAAGGTGTCAGGTCAAAGTCAGGCTCGGGGCAGCCTTGAAAGCGAAAAAGGTCAGCGCAAGAGCGTCGAAACGGCTGAAGAAGCTCGGAAAGGCTCACACGATGAAGCAAGGAAGGTGAGCGGTGCATCAGCAGCGGCTCATGAAGAGAATGCCCGGAAGGTCTCAGGTCAAAGCCAAGGCCGAAGTAGCCTTGAGGGCGCAAAGGAAGAACCTCGCAAAAGCTTGGAGGCTCCAGCAGAAGCTCGTAAAGTGAGCGGTGCATCAGCAGCTCCAGAAGCTCGGAAAGTATCAGGTCAAAGTGAAGGTCATGAGCGGAAGGGTTTGGAGACTCCGGAAGAAGCTCGCAAAGGATCCCACGAAGAACCAAGGAAAGTAAGTGGCGCATCAGCAGCAGCTCCGGAAGAGCGAAAGGCTTCTGGGCAGAGTCAAGAAGGGCGTGGCGTCGAGGGTACAAAGGCGAAGACGAGCTTAGAAACGGCGGAAGGAGTTCGTAAATTAAGTACCTCCTCTGGTGGAGCAAAAGAGACACGAAAGAAAAGTGGAGGAAGTGAACCACACTAGGGAACCTCTGAACCTAAACTAATCAAAACTGACGTGAATTCTGCATTAAAGATGGATTATATTATCAAATCATTGATCATACACGATTCATTCCAATGAGGCTAATGCGACTAGAGACTTGGTGTCAATTTGGTCGTGTGGGAGTTGCAGGGATACCAAATAATCGTCTCACAGGCTTCGTTTTCATGAGAGCACTCTGAATTAGGACGATAACGCTAGAAGTAGTCCAGTAAAGGGTCACCGCCTGGAAAACATTAAAATTAGACTCTAGTCTAGTGCCTCATTTCTAAAAATAACAAACTCACTGAAGGTACAAAAGCGGCGAATATTGAAATCCCAACTATGCCTCCACGGAAGAGCCACGGCAGTGTTTTCTGCAACCTAGTCTGTGGTACAGTCAATTTTCGCATTGTATTCAACTGAAGATTAAGTAAATTCGCAGCAAGAAAAATCCCTGGGAGGATGAAGGGATCTGCTGCTGCCAAACTTTCAATCCAAAATGGACTTTCAGCACCCATCTGCATCCAGGAGAGAATCATCCCTTAGTAATCAAAATAAAAACTAAAGTTAACAAGAGTTCTCATTAATCGATACGCAAATAAATCCATGTGGCGTTTGTACCTGGCGTTCGAGGCTCCGGGAGAACAAAGACGATATTGCGTAGAGCACATGAAAAACCGACCCAGAACGGGATTTGTAACCACGAGAGGAAGACAGCGCGAAGGGGATGACAATTATTTTCCTCTACTAATTTCCTCCAGTGACGTTTGAACTGAATCACAACAAAGGGTAGATTAAAATCAATAAATTAATTAAAGCCTGCATTCCTCTTTCTTACGGAAGAATTAAATGCAGATTTTGCTTTCTTCTTATCCCAGTTGTAAAGCTTAACCGCTATTGACGTTTCTCTTGCTAAATTCTCGCCTAACTTCTTGAACTCTGGTTGCAGATTTTCCAACTTTGCCATCGACATTTGCTGGTAAATTGTTATCGGGAGACCAACAAAGACTCGAATCCCAACAGTTGTGACCAAGATCGTCTTTGCCCAGTCCATTCCTTCAAAAACAAAATAAAAAGTCACTCATCAAGTCTTACAATCAAAGCCTCAAACCTGGAAAGTCGTGGATGTAGTGCAAAAGTTCTCCAGCAGCAAGGACCGGCGCTGCATCTGAGAATATGTGACCCACAATATGTGGAGCTTCATTTTCAGCCAGGGATTGGGCCGCCGTGTGTACATCATCGCTGCTTACTGCCGGTACAAAAGTGGTGGTGCTGACAGCAGTATCATCCGTAGCCAAAGCATTCGATACAATGCTGGATACTGAAAAGGCACGGGTAGCCTGTGTCCAGTTCCTTCCTCCAGTTATTTGGAACTTTGTATAATGAAGACAGTTGAATCCTTGATGAGAATGGTATCTTGTAATTCCTCCAGTGACCCTCGTTCTCCGGAGTAGCAACTGGAATACTTTACTCATAGACATCACTTCTAAATCTGTAGGAAATTCCTTTTCCTTTCCTTGATTGACCCAGATCCAAGACCAAGCTGACCTTTCAGCGAAATGACGGGCTTATGGGGCAATGTGCGAATTAGGATTGTACCGGTACCCTTCTATTTCTCCAGTCAGCCATTAGTAATCACATGTTCATTTCGTCAACGGGAGACAGCGATTGACCTTTCACAGCCCCACAAATCACCCAGATCAGGTCAGAGGTCAACGAAAACCAGGCACATAAAAAAATTGAATTTTCGTTCAAAATTTTTTTTATTTTTCTTGACTGTAAATGATTTCCGCGCATTCAGAAAATTCCAAGTCTCACTTTGCCCCTGTCGAGTTCCCTTTGTCCGAATTTAACGGGAGTTTAATTGGACGTTTTTCTCTTGTAATTGGATGCATTCATTAAATGTAAATTAATCTGAGGTCAAGTTGAGGTCAAGTTGACTCTTTGATTCATGGTGAAGCCATTTCCCCTGCTTTATGAAGGGAAGATAGCATGCTTCTGCGTCATTTTTCCCTTGCTCTCGTGAGGTGTGGATTTGTTATTGTTTTCGCCCTCATTCCTCTTCCCAACTCGTCCCTGGAATAACCCCGTCATTTTAACTCCTCGCCAAAAGCATAAAAAAAACCCTTGATTAACCTCAATTAATCAATTACCAAGGTCAAATAAGGCACCATCATCAGCCATACGTTGGACTGGAACGGTAAGACGTCACGGTGGGTCATTCACACGTCGACACGTCGTCGTTTCAAAGTGGAAACGAAATCTAAGTCATTTCATCATCATCAGCTGTGAGTTCCAAAGTACCTTCGACTAGGATCAGTCACTACTAAACTTAACTTAGTATCGTCGCTACCACCGATTGAATGTACGTTTGAACTCCTAAAGGTCATGTCGGGTCAAATAAGAATCGTAAGGAGGAGGAGAATGAGGTAAAAAAAAGAAGGTAAATATCATGCTAATTTTACTTTGATTGTGCATGCAGACACTGAAGATAAATCGAGCAGGGGACGAAGCAAAGGTTCTTACCAGTTCCCAGTAGTCCCTGTACCGAAGAATGAGGTGGGTGACGATTTATACAATCAATCTAAAATTAGCATGGTAGTTCCTTTAGGTTAGAGGCTTAGCCTGTAGTTCCCCTGTTACATTCATTGGATTGACCTTTCAGTGTAAGGAACAATCATCCAAACAACAACGGGAATAATAATAATAACAATAATAACAACGACCGAGAGGCGCGTATGAGAGAGCGAGATAGAGCAAGGGAAGACGCGATCGTCATTGCCATTCGTCGACACGCCGCCGAGCATCAACAACGAGCGAGAGTCGTTGGTGCAGCTGCAGCATTAGCAGGAGGTCCAGGAGATCGAGGAGCGATGGCATCTTCCAGAACAGGGTCAGGAGGTTCCCCACACGGAGTCAAACGCAAAATGGACACAGCCTTTGGACCCGAAACCGTCGAGCAGTGGGCATCCACTGAAGTATGGTTTGATTGTTCTAATTGTTCTAAGAATTGAGCATTAACTTTTGTTATGAATTTCTCAGCTGGAACAGGAAACTTTTTCCTTCCTCTGGTCCATCAAGAATTATGCCGCTTTAAGCAGTGGCAGTGAAGAGATCAAATCACCCATGTTCAAAGGTGGTCCGAAAAGTTGCCATCAATGGTATGTCAAAGTCATTTTTCGAGGCAATGGCGTCGACATGTTTTTTTAATATCAATATGACCAATTTTTCTTTAGGCAAATGAAGATGTGTCCCAAGAAGAAGATTGATGAGATTGAGTTCTTCGCTGTGCATCTAATCTTGAATGGCTTTGGAGATGGAGACACTCTTTCTGGAAGGAAACTCAAGGTCAGGTTTCAAATCAGCCTTTTAGATCCAGACGGTCGCCCACTAAAACAAGCTGGTAAATTCCTTTTGCATAATGATCCGTTTGCATGGATTGTTGAACGACATGTTTTTAATTCCAGGCAGTCCAAACATGTCCGTCTGTGAGTTCAAGAAATACAGCGTCTGGGGTTATGACAAGTTTCTCCAGACTCAGGATCTCACCTCGCCTAATCGACGTCTCATCGAGGACGATACGCTTAAGATCCATTGTCGTGTTTGGATCGAAGGAGATTTGCGTCATCGCGTTTGCCAAGGCGGAGCTGCTATGGAAAAGGACTCGGATGAGGTGATCAAAAGGCGTCGCTGTGAGCTGCTGGCAGCCAACTTCCGAGAGCTCTTGGGGGATGCTCGTTTTGCAGACGTGGCCTTGTCTACTGGATCAAAGACATTCATGGCACACAAGGCAATCCTGAGCGGTAAGTTACATTTTACATCCTTCTATAATTACCATATTGGAATTAAAAGTTTAATAACATTTTGATTTATTCCAGCCCGTAGCTCTGTTTTTCATGCTATGCTCAACACGCCGATGCTCGAGTCTGTCCAGAACTCGATTGAAATCCTTGACTTTGACGAGGATGTGGTGAAGGCGATGCTTGAATACATTTACACCGGAGAGACAGAGGATCTCAACGAAAAGGCAGCAGACCTAATGCAAATATCTGAGAAATACGACCTCCCTGGGTTGAAGGAAGACTGTGAACTGGCAATCGCGTCTAATCTGAGTGTCGAGAATGCAGCAGAGGTTCTTGTCCTGGCTCATCTTCACAATGCTGCTACACTCAAGAGCAAGGTCATTGACTTTATCAATCGGTGAGTAAAAATGCAATTTTCTTTTGCTTCTGTGTAGAGATATAACACTTTTGTTTCAGGAACAAGGACGATGTGAAGAAGACTTCGTCATTTCGTGAGGTTGCCCAGTCCAATGCAGATGTTTTCGTGGATCTCTACTTGTCCCAGTAAGCATTTTCCTCCCTTCAACTGTCTCCTGTGTCTCCCACATTAAATGAAATGTTTTGGTCAACATTGGAATGGATCTGGTCTAATAATGTAACCCTTCCAAAGCTTAAGAATAATTAGTCTTCATTGACAAAATGAATTTAAAAGGAAAAGGGACAATCCTTCAGTTCCTTCTCTTCGTTTTATAAAATTCTAAAATATCCGTATTGCCGTATTCAGTAGATTAAGTTCAAGTATTTCAAACCAATAATTAATTCAATAATTCAGTCTCCCATTACTTGTGCAATGGGAAACAACTAATCTAACAGGGAAATAAAATCTTGTCAGGCAATTAATTATAAAAAAAATCCAATTTCCTCCGAATTCGGGGTTTTTAGTTTAGAAAAGGTGGGACTTGAGGCGGAATTTGGTGTACTCAGTAATGAGAAAATTGTGGCGCGGGCGTGGACAGTATGCATAGTGAAAATTAACGGGGCAAAGATTCACACTTTTTGGGAAAGTTAATTACCAATTGAATTAGCGGTAAGTGTTTGGTAAGATGGGTTCGCATGAGTGTAACGGTCAACCCCATGACCTGGGACAGGGTCACCGAAACCCCGCTGGGGAAGGACGGATGAATCACATTTCAGATTCAGAATGGGACGAGGAGAGACGGCTCTTTAGGAAAGTACTCAAGACATTCGGAACATACAGGTGACTGGTGACATTGGATACCCGGTAGATTCACCTCTGACCTTTCTTCCGTCTTTTTGCAGTGACCATTCCAAGTGGAAGTTGAAGTCAACACTCCGGTTTGTGGAAAGCCTACCTGAAAGGCATCAGGAGCTTCTAGCCGATTATAAGGATCATATTCGCTCATTCTACACTTGCATTGATGTTAATCAGCAAGTGTTCCATCTCATTCTGGACTCTGTGGAGGACGTATATGAAAATCAAAACCAGATTTATGGCCCTATGCATGTAAAGCACTCTGTTGACATGATACTCCAGGATTAATCTTAATCAGAGTCATTTTATACGTAATAGAACAATGATCGTCCTCCTCTGGACCCAACTCCGGGCGACTATGACAAACTTAACTCAATTATGAAGCAGTTTTGCCGTGATTGGTAATTGGAAACATCAAATTCATGACAATTTCAGAGTTTCATGACAGAATGGTTACTCATGCAGGTCTGCCGATGGTTCTCAAGAACGGAGCGCTTGTTACCAACCAATCATCGATGAAATTGAAAAGCAGTTTGGACATGTTGAGTAAGCTCAACTTCATCCTGATTTTAATTGGATGCTCAAAATCCAACGTTTTCAGGCATAAAGAAGATGTCACGATTTTGGTCCCTGGAGCTGGAACTGGAAGATTACCACATGAAATCGTTCGTAGAGGATATGCCACCCAAGGGAATGAATTCAGTATGGTAGGTTGGTGTAAGATCTTTTGAGAGAATATCATAAGTTGATAAGCTGCAATTTTTTTGGTTAACAGTACATGCTCTTCGCCTCCAATTTCGTATTGAACAAGTAAGTAACGTCGGCTTTCTAATTGCCTAATTATTTGCCTCTGATTTAATTTCTCGTTTTAGGTGTTGTGGGCAAGATCTGCACACGTGCTATCCCTGGGTGTCTGAATCTGTCAACGTTCTTCATCATCATCATCAAGTCCGTCCAATGGTTTTCCCTGATATTGACCCATCTGACCTTCCTCCCGGGACAAGGTTAGCAAAACAAACCTGGAAAGTAGAAAAGTATGAGATTTTCTGCATCGTTTTATCCCGAATTTCAGGTTTTCAATGACCGCTGGTGACTTTATGGATGTATACGGAACTGAAGTTAATCAAAGTGCCTGGGATTGTATCGCTACTTGCTTCTTCATCGATTGTGCTACCAACATTGTGGATTTTATTGAAAGAATCTACGGTTGTCTCAAGGACAATGGGGTTTGGATCAATCTTGGTCCACTGCTGTATCACTACGCGGACCTCCCAGATGAATCCTCAATTGAGCCATCGTATGACTTCCTTGCGGAAATTATCAAGAAAATTGGCTTCAAGCTTGAGGTACAAAATTCAGTTTGTATTCGGAAATATGGGTATTAATTTCCTTTCTTTTCAGAAAGAAGTTTTGGACGTTCCGACTAAATTCGCTTCAAATTCTCACTCCATGCTTTCCTACTCGTACAACAGCGTTTTCTTTGTATGCAGAAAAACCCCTTCCTCAGAGGCTGAAATCAGAAGCAAAGTCCAACTGTTCAGGCTCGGTGCTCGGAGTTCAACTTCCGTCAACCCGGAAGAGACGCATCTGAAATGTGAGTAATGTGACCCGACTGATTCCAACAACATCCACCGTTGACCTTTTGTTGAATTGTAATCCTTTTTATAACTCTTGGATTCCACTTTCTTTTAAATATACAAGATTACAACCATTCTGAAAGGAGGGTGTTGTGTGTTTACTACAAAGAGAAACCGGTAAGGCAATTAATTTCGCTCAAATTTACAATTACAGAGTGATCCATTTCTTTTATCAAAACACTTCTAAACTTAAGAGTGATTGAACTACAGTTGGGTCAAGCAGGAGGTCAAGCTAAAGGTCGACGCTGAGGTACGACAGGATATTGATTTAGTATTCAAATATATATAGTTTTCTTCCACTTTCTGCTCAAATGCCTTCTAAATTAGTCTAAGGAACTAGTTCGTAGCAGTTGTCAAACAGTTGTTAACTTCCTTTAGAATTCTACTTATTCTTTCCCTTTGTAACTTAATTTTTAGAATAACTTTTTTAGAATTGGAGGCCCGAGGGAGGGAGTGATGGTGTAATTCCCTTTATAGCCAGACGATGTGATGTGGTTTCGAAAGTCCTCCGATTTGACAGTTGACCGTGTGACTCTGTCCGTTGAGCACAAAGACGGCGTCGGAGGAGGGTGTGGCCAAGTACCGACTAAACAGACCTTGACTTGATATGGGCCGTTGACTTGACTTCCAAGGACTCGACTCAAGCGCTCCGCCCACACCAGAAACCATCTCCACTTTTCCTGTTTAGAAATTAGCCTTAACTCCATTTCCCATGTTGTATGTGCTTAGAATCTTACCGGATTCCAAATCCAGAAACAAAACGTCTTCCTTATCCACAGCGCTAGCGTACAGGTCGTACGTGTGTGAATTTTGGGATGGGAAAAATGAAACGTCGCTCACGTTTAAGGACGTTTTCACATCAAAGAAGAATTCCAAACCAGATTCTGAAACTAAACGTGCAAAATGGCTGTTTGATTACTTATAATTCTGTTTACCTTTGACCAGTTGGAGGAGTAAAGTCGTTCCATCCGGTCCATGTGACACTGTGACAAGTTTCCGACTGTCTGGACTCAAGTATGGCCTCCCAAACCGATCCGCTTTGAAATGAACAACGGCGTCTGTCATGGCGTCAAGGACTAGTTGCCCCGAGGGTCTCAAAGTGACTGGCTCAAAACACTCGAGGATGATCATTCCATCTGGCAAAAGAATCAAAGTTGACACTTTGATTAATCAATTTAGAAGTTCATTAGAATTACAGAGTGCAGAGAATTGGAGATGCTGCGGGAAGCAATTGTATGGCGTGAGGTCAATTGACTTTGTGTATCGGAGAGCCGAGAGGTCCATCTTGTAGAGTCCCCGCGTGTTCCGGTGAGAGACGTAGGCATATCGGAATTTGTGAGCTCGACTTGAGATCGGGCGGAAGGAAAAGACTCTCCACAAGGTCAAAGTGGCTTTTGATTGGCTCTGGGTGGACCGTGTGGTGCTTCTTCTTCTCCTTAGCGTCACGAATCACCTGCAATGTCTTCTGCGATGAAGAGTCCTGGGAACGCCAACACTGGAAGGAAGCAAACGATTCATAAACTGGACATTTCTCCAGCATTTCTGTACCTGGACCCAGATCTGGTCGAGGTGTGCGACATAGTCGAGTCCTACAGGGTAGCGATCAGTCGCCACCACATCCACCACGACCATTTGAGACATTGAGATGACCAGGACTCTGTCAAGCTTCGGTTGCGTGACGTACACGTAGCTTGATGAAACGCGGACTGCTTGACCCCAGTCACAAATGTGGTCGTGGTCACCACAAACAGAGTCCTGCGGGACAGAAAAACTTTTATTAAGGATGTCGCTTGGCTCTGATTGGCTGGTTGTCACCTGAGTTCCAGGGATGATGTCCGTTGCCATGATTTGATGTTGGATGCGACAGTTTCCAGGGTCATAGACCGAAATCCCAAGTTCATGAAAGACGAAGAACTGAGAGTCATTCATTGATACTGGAAAGAAACAATGACCTCAGGTCAACATAGAGAAAGAAACAATTGCTTCAAATCCCTGTTAAACGCCAGTTAAAAATCCAGTTTTTAATTGTCCTAAAAAGTCATTCCAGCAAAGATTTCTTTGTTTCGAATTTGGTATTTAGGCTCCCATTCTGAATTTACGAGAATCCGGCTTTCTGTATTTTGTATTTACTCCAGAAACCTCCAGTTTTAGTTTTGTAAAATTAATTACCGTTTAACAATGGCTACTGCTTCCGTTCCAGAACTAGAGACCCTGGTGACGGCCCTACATGACATCGGTGCCATCAAATTCGGGGAGTTCAAACTCAAGTCTGGAGCAATGAGTCCAATCTACTTTGACCTCAGGATCGTCATTTCATACCCGGAATTGCTCGTAAGTTAAATCATTTATTGTTGATCAGTTTTGTTTTGACATTAACTTTCCCTTCTTTTTATAGAAAACCATATCATCCTTGATTTGCAAGAAGACCCAGGACCAAGGGTTGGTATTTGATGTCCTCTGTGGAATCCCGTACACGGCACTGCCGGTGGCCACAATCGTGTCATCACTCTCTGGGACTCCAATGATTTTGAAAAGGTATAACATGACCTTAAGCCCGTTGATTAGAGATATGACCTGACACAGTAGCTGAGGAACACTGACAATTTTGTTGACATTTTTTAGAAAGGAAGCAAAGGCATATGGCACGAAGCAAATGGTTGAAGGTGGATACAAAGCTAGCCACCGTTGTCTCCTAATTGAAGACGTTGTGACCACTGGATCGAGTGTAATTGAGACTGCAGCGGTTCTCCGTGCTCACCAACTGCTTGTGACTGATGTCGTTAGCATTCTGGACCGGGGACAAGGTGCCCGTGAGAATTTGGCTCTGCATGGGATTGCTCTACATTCCATTCTTGACACTTCAGCACTTCTAGGTGTGCTGAAGGAAAAGGGAATTTTGAGTGTTGAAAAGCATTCAGAAATCACAACGTTCCTAAGCCATAACTTAACATCAAGGGATTTGAAGATCGCATCTAAAGTACAAAGTCTCCTCCCTCGTTTGGGTTCAGAACATGGGAAGAAATTGGTGGAGTTGATGATAAGGAAGAAGTCCAACCTCTGCATTTCTTTCGACCTTGACAAATGGTGGGAAGTACTGGAGGCAGTGGAGCGACTCGGTCCGTTCATTTGTCTTGCTAAGACTCACGTGGACACGTACAACTTTGAGAGCTACGAACAAGTCTTGGAATTCCGTAGACAAATGCTGGAACTAAGTGAACTCCATTCATTTCTCATCTTGGAAGATCGGAAGTTCGCTGACATCGGAGCAACTGTCCGGAAGCAACTCAAAAGTAAACCGTTTGAGCTGAACAAGTGGGTCCACATGATCACTGCTCATGGGCTGCCAGGAAACGGAATTCTCAAGGCCTTCTCCGAGTTTGCAGGGGTTTCTGCCGTCCTCATTGCTGAAATGAGTTCTGACAGAGCTCTGACGACTAAAGAATATGCTTCAGAAGTGGTCGCAATGGCAGCTGGATACGAGTCTGTCGTTACAGGATTCGTGGCCCAGTCCAAGCTCAGCTCTGCCTCTGCTACTGGACCTTGGTTCCTCCAGTTTACCCCTGGAGTGTCCCTGACTGCCAGTGGAGACAATTTAGGGCAGCAGTACGTCACCATTGAAGCAGCCATTGAAACCAGAGGTGCGGATGTCATCATTGTTGGTCGTGGAATACTTGGGAAACCAAAAGAAGAGCAAATCGCTGCTGCGGAAGAGTATCAAGGAAAAGCCTGGAGTGCCTGGACTAAGCGAATGGTTGAGTAAGCGGTTGATTAATTGTTGGATTTCTAACATTTCCCATCCCTACAGAACCTCCTGTACAGTGGAATAAATCTATCAATTTCCTTGGTAATTTCCGGGCGACTGAACTTAATGGGAAAACTGGCCAGTCTCTGGATTTTCATCGGATTAACCGGGATTCCCTGTGAGCCATTCATTCTGGGTTCCAGCTAACCGCGACACGTCAGTCCACGGACAGGATTTGTTATGAAGAAGACGGTCACGTACCTGTGGGTGTGTTGTCGTCAATGACCACCAAACTAGAGATGTCCAGTCTCTTCCCCGCTGAATTCTCAGCCATGCACATGTACCTAAACAAGCGGAGTTGAGAACACAAAGTTGGAAAGCCACAGATTCACTCTGCTAAACAACTTACGCTCCAGTGTCTGAAAAGTAAATGTCCCTCAGTGTCAACCGAATGGCATCCCCTGTCACAGCATACTTGTCACCAAGTTCGGACAGAGGCAGAGGGTCGTCGTTCTTCAGCCATCTGCAATGGACAGAGGGGGATGAAATCTCAGAATCGGATTGTGACTTGGAGTTTACCCTTACCGGACCGATGGGAACGGTTCTCCCATGACACGACACTCCATCGTCACTTCCTCCCCTGGTTTCTCCCACAAGATGTGCGGAGTCACTTTGACGTCAGGCAATGCTGAAAAGTAATTTAGCCTTAGTGTCAACCCCCTTCTCTCATTGGCTCAAAGAACTTCATCCTAGGCTTACTTTGAACAGTGAGGACGTGCGTTTGAACCACCTTGTCATTGCGCTGGGCTTGACAACTGTAATTTCCGGCATGGAAAAGTTGGATTTTATTCAGGAAAAGCGTTCCGTCGGAAAAGACGCGGAGTTGGTCCTCCTGGTTTAGCGTCGAGAGGTCAACGCCGTATCGCTTCCACACAAAAGGAATCGGCGGACTACCGGTGATCTCACTGTCACAAAACAAGTTACAAAAGAACATTCTTCAAAACTTTACTTCATCACTCTCCAATTGGTAGCACTTTATCTTTTACCATTTCAACTCAACGTTTTCTCCCACAGTAGTTTTGACATGTGTGACCTCCAGCGCCTTGTCCAATGAGATGACCGAGACGGAATAGAGTTTGTTAAAGGCGGCATAGAATTCGTTGATGTTCAACTGACGATTGTGGTCAATGTCATCATACTCAAGGAGACTAAGTGGGAGAACAGCCACCTTCCCCCGGTAGCTCAACCTCACTCAATTCGTCAGTCTCCAATGCCCCATTGTTGTTCCGGTCAAAGTGTGAGAACATGAGACTGAGCAAGTAGTCC
The DNA here is from genome assembly GCA_009869845.1 of Pseudachorutes palmiensis. Taxonomy (NCBI): domain Eukaryota; kingdom Metazoa; phylum Arthropoda; class Collembola; order Poduromorpha; family Neanuridae; genus Pseudachorutes; species Pseudachorutes palmiensis. The sequence continues at coordinate 22,836 of VNWY01000566.1, read as the reverse complement.
TTCCCACCTTCAGGACCCTCACCAGTTGCCTCACTGTCCCAAAAAGAGACTTTCCCTTTCCCCTGGACATGGTGGTCATTCAGTTCAGCCTGTTCCGGACTTTTCCTAAAGTTCTGTTCCCCTCCCCCGATGAGTCGCTGGTGACTTGCAAGTAGGAGTCTGTCCTAGAAAAAAGAAAACTTAGAATGAATATTCTGCCTCTGCTGAGTTCTTTTTGTTTGGGTTTTCGAATATGCGGATCAAGATTTCGGAAAGGGAGACCAGATTGGTTTCTAACTTCAAAAGAGTGTGGAATACGGTCTCTTTGTATGATTGGAAAGTTTGGTCATGTCCAGCTTTCGTTTGGTGGAATGTGGTCGTTGGTGCGTGGTTGAGTATGAGTGTGACTATGTGGGACTACCCGATGGACATGGGACCCCCATTGTCACCCAAGTGTGAGAAAATAACTTTGGAAGTAAATCTTTTTCGTGGCTGCGACTGTTGTGGAATTCTGGAAACATTCAGTGATCTCCTCACGTACTTTTAATATTTCGTATTCCTGTGGTGAGCAAGTGCCGCCGGTGTCCCTGGCGAGGGATACCGTCTTCCCATTGGCTCCTGGCAAAGTACCCGGGCTCTCCCGGGGACTTGCTTCCTCTAAATCATCATCCTCGTCTTCTTCCTCAGAATCAGGGTCTTCCTCTTCATCCAAAAGGAGTGGTGGGCTAGACGCTGTTTCAGGAAAGGACCAGTCCCCTTTGACCTCTCCTTGATTCCCAGAGTCCCAAGGGCTCGTCTTCTTTGTCTTCAAATGAGATTCAACCAATCCTGAAATTGTAATAAAAGAACAATTATTAGCTTTTAATTCAATTAAAGCCAAGTTTCTCTTCTCAAGGGAATAAATTAAAAATCTTCAACGGGAGGAAAGCATAAAACTCTTTGTCTCCTTTCATCTTCATCACCTTGATCATCTCCCGTTTGACCTACCATTTGACCTACCATTTCACCTACATTTCCTTCTAACACCACCACCATACCACCTTAGTTTTGTCTTTTTATTTTGATTTGTGTTTTAGCCTTGAGGGAATTGACATTGTGAGTGTAAGTAAAGTCAAATATTTTTGTAGTGTCTGTATGTGATTGGATTGAATTGGTTTTCCATGCCCATTTGGTTTGATTCCTGACATTCGATTAAGGATTCTGCATAGCATTATAGCACTGACACTTCCTTCCTTTCCCAGAAAAGGAAAGTCAGCAAGAAGGGAAACCCGTCGACATTTTGGAATAATGAAAATCCCATCCTCCGTCTGATCTAAATTGACAGGCGGAACTGTCTTCTATTATGGAGAATTGCAAAATCTCTTTGGCAATTCATACAGTTCTCTTTAATTTTGGCATTCATGCCATTTTCCAGGAGGATGAGGAATGGGTGAAAGAATGAAAGGGAAAGAAATGCAAAAAGGGATTTGGGGAAAGTGTCAACCCAACTTATGAGCTTGATTTTTCTTTTTCCTTTTTGCATAAGGACTAGTCCCTTCCCGCTTGGTCCTTGGCATTCTATGTTAAAGAGTGAATTGTTTTTATGGAAAAAGGGAACTTGATCCCTTCCTGAGCTTTCCAACTTTCAAGTCTTTCAAACCAGGTCAAGTTCCAAACCTTAAAAAGTTTTAACAAAATCTGAAATTTGAGAGTGTAGATGTGGAATTATTGGAGTCGATTGGATATTGGATGGTGCAGAGGAGGAATGCGGAGAAAAGGAAAAACAAAACTGAAACGGGTCTTGAATTCATAAGGACGAAAAGAACGAAACCTTCCGTTTCTTGAACTCTTTCCAAGAAAAGTGGAGAGAAATAATTTTTATTTGATACGCGAGTGCAGTCGAGCCAAGTGGAAACAAATCTAGAAAAGGAGGAGATGTTAATGTGAAAGTGAGTGGGGGACACTCTCTCGAATTAATTTGATTAATTAAAAAGTTAAAGAAATGTGTTTTTATCATCATGCCTGATGAGCGACTTTCTTTTATAGAAGAAAGGAACCCTTTCCTTTGAAAGGAAACCAAGGAGAAAGATTGCAAATTCGCAATGGAAGAAAGTGGATTATAATATTTTTTCTATTTTACTGTTTCGTGTGAGTCATATTTTGAAGACAACAGGGTTTTACGGCCCTTTCCCCACGTTCTTTTGTGCTTTGAGCAAATATGAAAAACGGGTTAGTTAAGTTTATGTTCCTCCTGTGCCTGCCTCCTGTTTGGAGAAAGTTCCATGAATTATCTTATGGAAAATTCCCCTTCTTCCCTACTCCTCCTGTTCAACATCCTAAGGGGAAAACTAAAAAAATAAGTTAAGAGCTTTAGAGCCTGTCTAGAGAAAAATGGCTCACGATTCCTCATACTACTTCCTAACACTTCGGCTCAGAAGGAATAGGGGAAGGGGACGATCGGCAATTCTGTGGGAAATACGCACCCATGAATAATAACAATACACACACACCCTCACATGAACTTTCACCCTTGCATTGCAATACACAACATAACCCTGAAACAGGGTTTGATGCCCGTCCCTCGTGTTAACGGGTATCGGGGAATTGGGACAAGTAACTAGGATTAAGTTAGCGTAGGGGTAGAGGTAGAGGTTTAGGGTAGAGGTTAAGGATAAGGTTTAAGGGTTAACTTTCCTTTATTATACTAACCTGAATCCTCACCTTTGTTGTTGTTCTTTTGTTGAAGTACTTCGTTTTTGAACGTAGCGTAGAAATGTGGCTTTGCGTCATCATCCTCGTCCTCGTCTTCATCATCTTCCAGACTGTCTTCTGCAGCAGGGGTGACAACCGGTGGGTGACAAGCGGTGCCTCGATGATCCACCGTAAGCGCAGTGTTACTCTCACAAGATCGTCGATGAAGCTCACACCGACTGGAGTAAAAGTTCCCATCTGAACCACAAATGCGTTGGCCATTGGACGCTTCTTCGGAGCAATGGGAGATGCAAACGCACTCTGGGAATCCATTGGAACTGACGTGGCATTCCTTCCCGTGGCCACACCACCAGCCCTCACATACCTTTGACCTTCCGTCGCCTGGGATTAAGAGTTGGATTAAAGATAGGTCAAGTTCAGAGCCTCGTTAGTTTGTGCGTGTTCCGTTTACCTTCTGGTGCATTTGTGTTTTCTCCCCTGAGTCGATGATGCCTGGAAACCCGGAGTTTGTGCTGGTGCTGAAAGAAACAAGAAAAGTTAGCCTGTGTACAAACGTGCTGGAATTAAATCCTGAAAGTTTCATTTTTCCTGTTTCGCTCTCCGGATGCTGGTCTTTCACTTCCGCCATTTTTACGCTCCCCTCCATTACGCACGAAATCAAAGGGATCCAAGGGCCTTTTTTAGGGGAAGTGCAGTACAGAACTTCCGGAAGAGCCATGGGTTGTTGGATAGAGATGAATTAGGGACTTTTCCCTTTTGATTTATTAGAATCCTCCTTTCCTTCTAGCCAATCCACATTCATCTTCCATTCCTCAATTCAAGTCGGATTAAATTCAACCACGGAACGAGGGAAAGGGAGGGAGCAGAAGGCGCAGTGGAAGGGAAGAGTCTTGGACGTGCTATGCAAAAACCCACCAATCAAATCCCCATTTTGTCCAATGACATCCGCAAATTATATTAAAAGCATGGCCCATGTCACCATCCTCCAAAGCGCCCAATTTCCTTTAGATTACAGGCCCTATAGGAAAGGTTTTATGAAGGAGAAAGGAGGAAAGGAAAGCGACAGATCCTTGTTTTCTCCATCAAGCCTTGATATTAATCCCCGAATCTTTTCCGCATTAGTCATCTTAAGTGAGTTCAAGGGAGGGGAAGGGGCCGAGGGAATCGACGCCAAATCCAGCGAGTAAATCCAAAGTGTCTCTCCATGCTCCGTCCTCGGCAGATTCAGTAGACAAATTGCTTTCTATTCACTTTCTCCCCGTCTCATCATCCTCCGAGAAAGAATATCCAACCCATATTTTTCTCTTTAAATATTCCCCATTGAAAGGAAGGAAAAGGGGGAGAATGGGGCTTCAATTTAACTCACAATGGACTTCAATCCAAGCTCCTATCCTGACAATCACAAGGTTCCAAATGTCTCCAACTCTTCAAAAAGATGAGACGATTATTATCATTGTCAACTCCGAATCAAACTTAACTTTCTCTTTGACTTTCCCTTCACTTTCCCTTTTGAGTTAAAATCTGAATTTTTTCAGGTGGCGTGGAAGTGAGTGAGAATAAGAAATGAGTTGAACTTTCCCCAAAAGTGAAAGTTTGTTGGACTAAACCACAGCATGGTGGTGTGGGATGGAATGGAAGGAAAAAAAACCTTGCCATGCTTTCTCCGCCGCTCCTTCCTTCCATCTGTGGCGCAGCCACTTCTAAATCCGTATTCTTTGAAACCACAGCAGGAGAGAAAGGGAGGAAAGGGAGTGTGGAGGTTTAATATTCAACTCGAATTATCTTCTTCTTCTTCTATTCAGACTTACAACCATAAATAAAATATGGGGAACTGGAGCGAACCAAGGGAAACAACGAATGGGAAGAAAGCAGCAGGCAAGGATTTACTAAAAATCCAAAATTCCAACAAGAAACAAGCACACCAAAGGAACTTACCACTTGGCATTCACTAACAAATAGGCTGGCGCCTACACTTACACTTTTAATACACTTAAACAAAAGAACAATAAAAAATATTTGCCAAATGCAAAGAAGGCATTGGCTACGGTGCTAAGGTCAATTTGAGGCTACGTAAGTTCTAACGTTATGAAGGAGACGGAGACGGAGAAGGAGATATAAGACGGTTAGGGTTAAAGTAGAGGCAGTTAACGTAAGAAGCCTGTAAAGTATGTGTATGTAACGTAGTGCCTTTAACGCAGATGTAATGTAACGTAACCTTACGTTATAAGAGTCCTTGAACCCTTTAAAGCCCTGAAAATGGATGTTTTCTTGGATGCTTTGATTGCAAATCCCTTGGAGGAATGGACCTAATGTGAGAATTTTGTGTAATATTTTCCTTGATGAAAATGGAGCTATGATTGGTCTGAAGTTGGTTTTTGTGCTTTGGTAACTGGGTTGAAATTAGAGGAAGTTTTTTTGCTCATCAAAGCCTCTGGAGTGATGAAAAGAAATGTACTTTGGTGGTGGACTGAACTTTGATTAAGATTGACTTCAAGGGAAGTTGTCCAAGGAATAGAAATCGGAAGGAATTTCTCCTTTCTCGGTGTTGAAGACAGAAGGCGGAGGCCCTCATTTTCTCTCACTTTGTTCCAAAGTTAATCTCTCGGAAAGAGGGGATTGACTCCGTTTTGGGTGACATGGTCAAGACAAAACTTTGTTTTGTGAATGTAGAGCCTTGCCTTGAATGAATTGGAGTGGTTGTTGGTTTGTTCTTCTGTTTAATTAGTGTGGAAAGTGGAATTGTGGAATGAAAGTGTAGAATACAAGTTAATTTGCATCCTTCATTCCCTTCTTTTGTCTTTTAGGGATGGGTAGAGACACGAAGAAATTAAGATCTTTAGTTCCCATTAAAGTGAAATCCCTTCGTCTACTTCTGTGCTTTGAAAGTGGGAAAGACACTTGATAATAATAATAATAATTCCAGTCTCTTTCCAGAATAAATCAAAGTATACCCAAATCCCACCACCACTCCCTTCCTAAAGCCCCTTTTCCTCCTTTCCCTTACCAAAAACTTTCTTCTTCCTCTTTGACTTTCATTTTCTAATCGTCAGCTTTTCCCTTCTTGTTTCAAGTTGAAGACTTTTCCAGGATTTCAAGACTCTGTTTGCCTTTTAGTCGACTGGAGACTGGAGTCTTTGGACGTGGGAGGATCCTCAAGAACTCATTGGAGATTCAAAACAGGCGGAAGGGAAGACTCATTTTATGGTTTTGGACTTTCTCTTTAAGAGACAGAAGAAAAGGACCAAGGGAACGTGACTTCAACCTCCATATAAACAAAGGGACCCACTAACATAGCACTAACATTTCAAAGTCACATCATGTACTTTGCACTTTACAAAAATCAAAGGAAAGGAACCATGCAAAATCTCCATCAATTTGCATCTACCAAATATGGTGTGAGACTCACACATCGCTTTCCATACAATTCAAAAACCCTAGTCATTCAACTCTAAAAGTATAATTCAGAACCATCAATCTTATTCTCATATTCACTCGTTTTAAATAATGAATCAATCCATATTCTAACATAAACCTTAGCCCTAACAGTCTCTGTCTTAGGCGTCGCCATCTTAGCCCATAACAGTCCCTGCGTGAAAGGCACTACAGTGAAGGTCCCTGAGTTAAAGGGTCCTTATGAAGGTTCTTCAGCTTTCACTTAGGAATCCATGCGTTAAGGGTTCCTTAGATTGCTCCTTATGTTGAACCCTACTTTGAATGTCCCTTGGATTATGTTTTAGTGTTAGACCCTTTAGTTGTAGGCCCTTTTTCCCTTAGTAAAATTGTATATTAATAAAAGTTTTTCTATTTAAGCCAATTTTAGGTTATAGTTTGTGTGTGTGTGTGTGATGGTTGTTTATAAAATGTCTTTGGTGTTGGATTCTTATTATAGTTTTCCCTTTGTCTTAACTGCTGTTGAATGCAATAAAGACAAAGGCCGGAATTGAGACAAGAGCGGAAGGAAACAAAAGGAAATGGTCCATTGGACAACACCCACCATCTGCCTCCATCCGACCACAAAACAAAGGGTTTCCCTGTCCAGCCTTCTACTAACACTAAATTCCAATTGCTCCACTTTCACCCGAGATCAAATTAGAAGACAATCATTGAACCTCCTCTTCCTCCATTCACAGAAAGTAGAGAAAGTGGAGAAAGTCCCATTTCAAAACATTCCCTTCCTCCCCTGTCCAACTTACTCAGAATTGGATCATAAAATGAGTTTAGTCAATTTACACTTCCCTCAAAGGCACATGAACACATGAGACCAAAACCCTTTCTTTTCAAGGCAGATTGGATCCTGTTGATATTCAGAATTATGAAGGTCCAGAGTGGAAGAGTGGATAAAGGAAAGGGCTCATTTCAAAATGCAAAATCTAGAGATCCCTTGAGACTTAAAACAGAAGAGCTAAACACACTACCACCACAATAGCCTTTAATGCCCTTACACAACCACAAAATAAAATGAACCAAAAACAACCCCAGATTAATAACAAATCTACGTAAGACAACAATACAAACTTCCTGTTAAACAACCAACCCTGGTTTGGAAAAATTAAGCTTTTAGATTTGAATTAAGAGTGGAATATTGAAAATAATATTTTTGGATGGCGTTGAATTGTAGCAGTGAAACGTGTGTATGGCTTCCCTTTACTTTTTGAGTATTTTGTTGATTTTGTTGTATATTTCCTTTTCTAGAGGATCAATAGCTCTGGATTTTGTGGTGTGTGTGGATTTCGCCTAGGTTTTGGATAATCTCGTCTTCCTCGTTGTGTCCTAGTAATGAGAATTCACCCGGAAATTCCTTAATGACAAAATCAATACAATATTCCGAATATTTCAGAATAACTTCCCCTTTGTTTAAGCCTAGAGACAGTCGCGGATTTGCATTTTACTGTCAAGTTCCGACCATCCACGCCCTATCCACTTTTCTCTCGGTTAAATATAAAACTTTGTAGAAGAAAGTCCTCTCGTGGTCCCTTACCATTATCCAAAGAATGGAATTATTGACATTATTGCCTTTCTTTCCCTCGTTCAATCCCAGTCCAGATTCAACTTGGATTCAAGCTACTGAATTCACTACTCCTAATCGTCTTGAAGCCATAAAAGAAATGACAAACTTTCCCTTTCCTTCTTCCTATTGGTGAAAGCCAAAGAGAAAGTTCAGTTGTCGCTTATCTCCTTTTCCCAGTCCATTAACATGACAAAGTTCAATCCAAATTAATGACGAGATTAAATTAACTACCAACACTTGGACACACAAATCACTTCTTTCAATATTACAAAATGGACCCGCTTTGCTCATGCGCAGAAGCCAAGAACCAAAGATCAGGGTATAGGTTCAAGGGTCCAAGCTAAACATTTCATGTTAACCTTAATTTGAGTCTGAATTAGAGTTTGTTTGTATTGAATTTCCCCTTGTGTCTGTTTGTTAAGTTGCTGATAATTGTGTGTGTGAAAGTGTTGTTGTGTGGGTAAGTTTATTTTAGTTTTGTGTTGATTTTCTTTGGTTGTAACATGCCTTTTGGACATAAATCCTGATGGATGGGGATAGTTTTAGTAGGAAATGCCGATGGTCATTTTCTTTGGTAAGAGAAAGTTGGAAATTAGAAAACATGTTTTCCCACTCTCCCCAACTGTTTATCTTTCACCAAAGAAAGACTCCGGGAAAGGAAGGAATTCGGATAGCATAGCATAGTTGGCTGGTCCGATGGTCGTGTCATGGTCTCCGATTTGTTGTCACTGTCTAATGTCCACTCATCAGCTTCTCCTTTATGGAGACGAATGGATCCTTGCCACTGCCCATAAACACCAAAATAAATGCTCCTTTTCTAATAGAAAAATTATTGAAGGCTAAAGGAATAGTTGTGTGTGGTTTGGTCTTGGCAACTGCTCAAAGGCATAGAGGCGTAAATGGGACATAAATTAAGTACCACGTGTCAACTAATGACCAAGTTAATAGCTTACATGTCAGTCCCAATTTTATACAAATTCAACACTGCACACTGCACACCCACCACTGGTCCAAGTGAGATAGTTAGTAGATGATGCATTGACAAAGTTTCCTTCAATTATAAAAAGGGGAAAGATCCGGAAATTGTTTTCTTTAGAATGTGTACATGTGTGTGGACTACCCGGGTGGATTGAGAGGTTGAGCCAACAATAACTTTCCTTCATTTTTCTCAAGTGAAAGTAAACAAGCGGACAGGAAACAAAGTCGGAAAGTTTTCTCATTAGCTTTCTTTTCCCTTTCTCTTAAAGGGGGGACGGAAAGGTTGGAGTGTCGTCTGCTGGATCTAAAGCTAAAGAACCATCAAGGGAAAATGACATCCAGAACACAATAGACTTCCTTTGTTAGGAAAACAAAAGAAGAATCAATGCAATGAGAATAGGAGAATTTGCAACTTAGGGTTTCGAGTGCACTTGGGAATTAGGTTTTGGGTCCTAAAACATAAATCAAAACGACTCCTTCAATCTCATAAATCCAAGGGTCGTAAATGGAAACAATAAAGTCATCCACCCATCAAGGGAATTACACATTACACTCTTCATTCACATCAATCCAATTTGTACTTGGAGATAATTGGTACAAAAGAAATTGGGAAATGACCAATCACCGAGAGTGAAAAGTTTTGTGGCCTGGTTGTGGTGATGATTGTGACAAGGTGACAGGGTTCAGTAGGATGTCATTAGCACCCTTGGGTCCTTCAAGTAAGGAAAGGAATAGGAAGTGATAATGAGACAGTCACGTCACTTGCCAAAAGTCATTTCAAAAGAGCATTTGAGCAGCCTATAGTTTGTAATGGCGAGTCTTTTGTAATCCCCCTGTGCAAAGGGAGGGAAGGGGGGAGGGGGCACTAGGGTTTGGTCATTTCGATCATTTTTTAGATCTTCTTTATGTGTCTGGGAAATCCCATGGCGAGGGCAGACTCTGGCAGGGGAAAGTCCATCTTGAGTGACATTCGTATTAGTCATGAGTCCCAAAGTCATTTCTAAAATGGACGAAAGGAGACAAAGGATCGTAAATATCCGATCCAAAGTGCATCCAATGTCAAGGGACCCCATTACAGGGAGATCAAGGGAAAACCCCTTCTGCCAACACCATCTACTCTATACACAGAATCATCAGACATCACCACAAGAACACTTGCAACGTATTCATCATTCCTCAAATTCAACTCAAAATAAGTTGGAAATTCACTCAAGGGCTTACGGGGACAATGCTCATAATAAATTGGTCCAATTCATCAGTGTTTTTAACCAAATGTCAACAGGGAGCCAGTTGGTCGTAAATCACAAGCAGTTGCTACCATCAGTTGGTGGCTTCAGATCCTGCTAGACGTTTTATACGTAATATAAATAACAGCCATAACCAATGGCGGCTTGTCAGACATTTTGAGTAAAATGTTGGTAGCTGTAACAGCCATTTTGGGGGTTGTTGCTCACCTGGTGGCAGCACAAGCACATGCTAAGCATACTCCGATCAAAACTGTAATCAGGTATGTAGGCAAATACGAAGCTCAAGAACCTCAACCTCAGCCGAAACCTGATGAACCTGAACCTCGACCTGATCCTGATGACCCTGAGCCTCAGCCTAAGCCTAATGAGAAACCAATGATGCTCCTATCACGACAGTCTTCAACCAATTGCCAGAATACTCGATACACGGCTACCGCTGTAGGGCAGTATGCCATAATCCAGTCTCCAGGGTACTCAAGAGCATATCCAGTCACTGGAAATGACGACTGCTCTTGGTTCTTCACGTCCCCGCCAGGGACACAAGTCACCCTCACTTGTGACGAAGTCAACATTGCTTGTTCCATGCCTAATGACTACATCTATTGGTCCCTGTCTGGTGACCCTTCGTTTTCAGATGCAATCGGCTACTGTGGGGACGTTGTGCCAGCACAGACGAGCCAATCCAATTCACTGTCGATTGGATTCCACTCTGAGGCTGGTCGGCGTCCAACTTCGAACAGAGTCTATCGCTGGTCTTGTCGGGCAACGGTCATTAAGGGCAACACAGTGACACCGACGACTACAACTACGCCTAGGCCTGTCACGGTCCCACCTCGGACCACTACTACTACAACCACTCCTGGGCCAGTGACGATTCCACCTCGATCTACAACCCCTCCACCTCCTTCTACTTGCAGCTGCGGAGTTCGTAATCCGAATGGAGTCAGTAGGATAGTTGGTGGTGTTCAGACTGCAAAGAACGAACTGCCATGGAGGGTCGTAGTCTTTGTAAGGGCCTTTTGTAGCATTCAAAGGGAACATTCACTTAATTCCTGATCCTTAGGTCTACGATACAAAAACTGGGCGTGGTGGAATCTGCGGAGGGACGGTCATAAGTAAATTCAAGATTTAATTCACTTTTACTGGATTTTAATTGTGTAATTGTGTAAGGTGCATCTTGGATAATGACTGCCGCCCATTGTACCATGGAGTACCAATCAGGGATGGCCATTGATGTCTACACCGAAGCCCAAGCCAATGCTGTCACAGTTGGTGACGGAGTGGAAAACGTTGTTGACAAATTCGTCCAACATCCTTCATTCAACAGAAGAACTTTGGACAGTGACATTACTCTCCTTCATCTCCAGACTCCACTCACGTTCAACCAAAAGGTAACAATTAAAGACAACGTTTTAACCAATTAGAGCCCAATTAATTATATTGTTTTTGACCATAAGGTATCTCCAGCTTGCTTGCCAACTGGCCCTACATTGTCCACTTCCGACTTTAGCGGTGTGACTGTCCTTGCCAGTGGGTGGGGAACCACGAAACCAGTTCCAGTTGGTAAGAACAACACAGACTCAGTGTCTCCAACACTCCTCAAGGTCCAACTTCCGGTTCTCACAACTGCCCAGTGCAGTCAGTACATTTCAGTCACACCCAATCAGTTCTGTACTTACTTGCCTGGTAAGGATACCTGTCAAGGGGACTCTGGAGGATCAATCGACTACGCATACACTATTACTGGACAGTACGTCGCCATCGGTGTTGTTAGCTTTGGCTACGGCTGTGCACAAGAACAGTAATACTGCAACACTTATAACAATTACAATTAAGGTTACTTCATTGGTCCATTTCTTAGGTACCCTGGAGCCTACACGAAGGTCAACAATTTCCTTCCTTGGATCCAAACCGTCACCGGTGAAACTTATTGCCAACTTCCTTGAATTGACTAACTCAACTACTCTCCTCTGTGCAGAGTAAGTTCCTTGAATAATAAAAATCCAATTCGGAATCATTATTTGCATTGAATTAAAAACGGATTTTAAACAGGGGGGTTTAAATTCATGATTTTCTATCTCCTTCATCTGGAACTGAAGAGCAGAGTACTCTGAATTCTGACATTTCATTTGGAATTCCAGGTGTACTGTGTGAATAATGTAAGTAGTGTGAATAATAAATAATAAAAATCCATCATGTAAATCCTATTTGGTTATGGTTTGTGGATGTTTAATGGAGGATGGAACCTTTGGATTGGTTCTTCCATCGTAAGGTACTGCTGGAATTAAGGATCCATTAGGCAAAGCTCATTCTTCAAAACTGCGGAGCTGTTCTGCATTAGTGCTTTAGAGGAACAGGTGCCGAGGGAATTCAAAGGTGTCACGGACCATTAATATCAAGCAGTACCGGTGGAAACCCAAATGGGCTTCCATGACAGGTCAATTGACCTCCATTGACTTCCACCCGACCACATTGGACCATGTCCAATGTGTCTTTCAATCAAAACTTTAACCTTATAAGCAAAAACTCTGGTTCCAGAAGACCATCCCAATCTCTCATGCTTCTGCTCTCATCGCTGCTCTTCCATTGGATTTAGTCAAATTGAATTTGAAGTGTGTAGTATTGCGTATTAAGAGCGTCTGATGATGGGAATGAAGTGGTGCATAACGACCACGTTAAGGACCACGCTAGCACATTCTAACCCTCTGGAAATGAACGAATATATTCAAACTCAGAGAGAAAACGAAGGAGAAAGTTCCATTACGACCAGAGGACGAAGGGGACGAGAGTCATTTGGACTCTTGAGAAAATTCAATTTAAGACTTTTTTCCTTGTGACCAGGCTTTCCCCTAGCCCCAATTGAGTTCCTCATTATGCAAAAGACTTGGTGCAAATTCTAACTCCGTGGATTCGCAATTTGAAGGTGAGGTGGTGAGTTTGAGGTCGTTGGTTGGTTGGACTGACTTCCGGTGAAAGCATAAGCATAAGCCAAAAGAGGAAATTACGAATGCGTGTCTCATGCATTCAAAGTGAAGTTTTTACTTTTATGGCCATTTTACCCTCCTTCTTTTCCTTCCTCACTTCAGTCACCACTTCTTAACGTAAACCTTAACTTTAACTTAACCTTTAACCCTAACTCTAACAATTTCTAAACAATCTAATTTCCAATCATTTTATTTACTTTTTCTTTTATTTTCCCTTGTGTTTGAATATGTATGGAGTTTGTGGATATTTTCCAGTTGGTTGTTCCTAAGCGGCTTCTTCTTTTGCCTTGTTTTATGGATGAGTAGACCTCCCACTTTCCCCACTTTGCGTCCCAACACGGTAAAAGTGGAGCAGTCTAAAGGAACCTTAGAAGCTCCAAGCTCCAAGCCTTTGGTTGGAAGAAGGGGGAGGAAAGTCCGATACAAAGTTGGTAGTTTTATGGCAACTTTTGACTTGAAGTGGAGCTCTGAGGCACTTGAAGAGATACAGAAGAGCTCCGGTGAAAGTGGAATATCGTTCAAGGTACGCAAGGACCAAAGTCTCCCTCCTTCACGTTTTCTCGAGAGCTCAAGCCAAGTGGATGTTATTCAAATTTGCCCAGAGAACGCTCAACTTACGGGGATTCGGGGCTCGCTTGATGGGATTTCCAAACACAAATTCAATTGGATCCAAAGTGTCCTCCCCATGATATTCAAAGGAATCGATAACTTTAGAAACTTTTAATAGAGTCCACACATCCACACCTTCCAGAACATCAATTAAAATCTCTGAATCTTTGCCTTTGGTGTCAATGACTTTTGCCTGTCATTTACGATCAACAGAAGCTCCTTCATTTTCCACCTTCTGAAGATCCAACATTCGGTTCCCTATTTATGACCTTCCCTTCCCTTCACATCCAGGAAATTGTCCTGTTGGACTTTGACGGGACGTAAAGTTTTTTATAGCCCATAAAAACACCCTACAGAAAAATTGTCTGTTGAAACGCACCCACCACCACCACCACCATTTTGATTTGAAAGGAGCGCAGACTCTCTAACTTTTATTAATGATTCGAGTGTAATTGGTTGGTTGTGATGAATGTAAAGTTAAATCTTTTGGTTGACTGTTGGTTGTTCTTATTTTAATTAGAAGGGATTGAGACAGAAGAAGAAAACCATTTTTTACTTTCACTGAAGGGAAGGAGGAAGAAGGAGTTTCCTGGCAGAAGAGAAAGTAAAAGGAGAAAGTGAAGATAATTTGAACTTTCCTTTTGTCTTCAAATACTAAATTGTAAGTAATACTTGGCTAAAGGGAAGGGACTTTCAGTTCCTTCAGTTGACACGAACCACTTCATCACTACACTTATCAACCAACACAATCAACTAATTCAAATCAACCAATCAACAACACCCAATTCAACCAATCAACAACGGTTTACTTACCTTTGAACAAGAAACAAAGCTAATTGTGCAGAACAGAACCAACGCCACGTTCAATTTCATCTTTCAACAATCCCCTTGAAACAAACGTCAGAAGAAGGTGAGGCTTCCGCTTGCTTCTGCAAAAACAAAATTACGTTTAGGTTAAAGGATAGGATAACTGCGCTTAGAATTAGTGAAACCTGGTTATAATTAGGTAAGAATGTATGACATTTTATTCTATTTGGTTATAGGATTATAATTATAAATCCCTGATTCCTTTGTTTCTAGTTTCTACCTTGGATGTCCTAATCAGTAGGTAGTGGATTCCCCATTGTGTTTCCATGTATGAGGATTAAAATATTGAAGCCTGCATTGGGCCCTGTACTTCCGATGTTTGAGAGACAGGCTTTAAGCCTGGATTAAAGGAAAGACTTTGCATTAGAATTATTAATAGAAACTAAATATTGAATCTAGAGCTTAATTGGATAGAGCCCAGCCAATCAGACAGAGGACAGAGTGCCGAAGGCTTTGAGCCTTTAGTATGGAAATGGATTTCCAGGATGAGTTTCCCGGAATCAGGAGTTCTCCATGTAGCATGTGGTATAGGATTATTAGGAAATGGACTGCCAGCATTTCCAGCATTTCCAGCATTTCCAGCATTCTGCCTTTACTATAATGTCTCGTCCATTCTCATAATTGACCCTGGCGTTGTTGTTTCCAGAGGAGGTTGACATCCCTTCCTTTCCCCCGCAGTATATTCATGAGATAGTTTGGGATAAAGTTTCTCCAGCACTCCAGCACTGTTCTCCAGCACTGAGTCTCCAGTAGTGCTGTTATAGTAAGTTCTGGATTCTGTGGTGAAGGTGAGGGTCTGGTAGGAGAAAGTTTCAACGAGATACTCAATCGGAATAAATAAAACGGAAGTTTCGATGGAACCTCTGGATAATTTACAAGTGGACGGAGGAAGGTACACACGAGATTAAATTACACTCACCGCACTCCCTTCTCTACGCCTTAAATTAAATTCAAAATCCACAGAAAAAGGAAATCGATTCACATACTAACACATGACTATAAAGCTAAGGGTATCTAAAAGGGGATATGCTCTTTAGTTGTGAATTGATTTTGATGGTTTTGGTTGAATTTGATTTTAATTGCTGCGTTCCTTGAAGGGTCTTTTGGTCTTGGTCTTGGTAGTGTAAATGTAATTATAGTTTCTGTCTCTTTCCCTTGTTAGTTTATGGACTGAAGAGTAAATCCACATGGGGAATAATTTAGAAGTCTCTCCTTAACTTTCTCCTTGGCAGGAAGAGTAAATCAGACGGGTAGAAGACCCGCTAGTACCCGGGCATTAGGCTCCTTATCTTAGAACAGGCCGCAATGAGGGAATCCTAAATTAAGGGATTTCCAAATCCACTTTCCCTAAATCCACTTTCACCATTCACAGATTCATTCCAACCTCCTCCCTTGTATGTTGTAATTATAGTCCTATTCATATCTCCATCTTTACAGGGGACACACGAATCAAAAGGGCCCTTGTCAAGGAGTCAGTTGATGATCATTTCATGAGGATTTCATCATAATCCAACTCCCTTACAGTCAAACAACCCTCATTTCCCCTTTCTCCAGCGAATAATTCTAATCTAATTTTTAGATGACGACAAAAGAGGAAACGAACTCAATATTTCCACAAGATAAAAGTTACTTTCTTCCCCCTTTGCATCACTTTGGATCTTTGGATGGAACTTGATGACGAAGCATCATGATGCATAAGGTTTCTAACGTTAACTTATTCCCATAACGCTCCCTTCACTTAGACGTAGCTAGAGACTAGAAACAAGGGGAACGGGATTTGGTCACAAGAAGAAGAAAGAACCAACATAAAATTAAACATCCGCAAATTACTCGTCTCTACAACTTTTGCTTATTTCGAAAGCTCAGGGAACTAAGGCACTTGGACCTAGAAGTAGAAATTTCATGAGGTTCTCAATTTCCTTGGAGCTAACGCTAACCTAGCGAGCTTCTAATGAGCTAGTCCTAACGCTAACGTGGTTCTAAGAGCTATTCCCTAACGCTAACTTTCCTTGATGAGCTCCCCCTAACCCTAACCTAGTGTATAGAGTAGTTATATTGTAAATTGTGGTTGGTTTCTCTTTTGATTTCCCTTGAAATATTGAATGGTTGAAGGAATCAATAAGTTTGACATGAAATGCCATCGGATTACTGGGTCCTTTTCTTTCCCTTCTTCTGAGAGTGTAACGACGTGAACTCCGCACAATGGACGAGGAGAAAAGAACTTCCTCGAATATCAAACATTCAGCAGAGCCTTTCTTATAGCTCAAACTTCTCCAGCACATGCTGGAAAAAAGAGCAAACAAACAAGTTTCGGAAAATCCGCAATTCCCTTTCTTTTTGAAGGTGTAAAAGGTAAGGGAACCCATGCAGCCTTGGACTACACCTGCATAACCTACAATTTAAGGTGCTAAAGGTATTCGCATTTCTCTTGTGACACGCACTCCTACGGAAAGTTCCTTCCGTGAAAAACTTTCTTGTGCTTAAATTAGTTCTGTTCTGTAGTTCTGTTGGATTTCTTTCTTTATGGTGAACAGTTGAGTGATTCCATTGTCAGGATTTAAGATTTAGAGAAAAGGGAAAGTTTCTGAAAAAGAAAGTTGAATGCTTCCTGGGTTTTTAATCCCTTTAATTGACTTGGATTCTTTACACAGGGAGTAATTACAGGAAATGCTCAACCTTCCTTTCTTTCTAAAAAAGATAGACTTAGTGACTTACGTCCTTCCTCAACCAATCAGAGTCTCAGCATCTCTTCGCAGTGATTGGTTCAAATCCAATTCCCTTGTTAGCTTTAGCTATTGGAGCAATAGTGCTGGATTTGTGCTTGGTGTCTGAAATGGAACTGCTAAGAGAATCCTTGAGTCGCTTTCACCACCGGAGCTTTCACCAAGCAACCAAGCATCGGGAGCAGGCGCAGGGGCATTGCTAAAAGAACAAAAGAAAACTTCAATCCCATCAAAGACTGCTGGACCTTTCCCCTCTCGTACCTTTTCATTTATTCCTAGAGACACACTAGCGGCAGGAGGAAATCAATAAACTAATTACTCTGCTCAATTAACTCGGATCGAGGTTCAATTTGAAGCTCAAAGTGAGCAACAGATGCTAATTGATGGGATGATAACAAGATGAGGGCCGCTAGAGAGAAACCGGATATCCCCCTATTAGTCAAAAAGAAAATTTAACCGTTTGTGAATGGCCGTTGCGACAGTCGCAGCGACAGAGCGATGAGCGACTGTCTCCTTATCAGCAGAGGGTTGTGGATTTGGATTTGAAGTCGTTTACTCCCTGATCCTCCATTGGTTGGTCATGGTTGCCATTTGGTTGTTCCTGAAGTGTTTCCATCGAGTAAATGTTGCGTGACGATGAGTTTGAATAGGGAAGTATCCGAGTCGTGCCTTTGCTTTGGATTGGTTGGCTGGTGAAATGATGATGGCAACAGTAAAGATGAACTACTCCAAAGTTTCGTTGAATTACGCCAATCCGAGGGAGATCCGTTGATTCCCAGACGGAAGTTTTAAGACTTCAATTCTAGTTCGGTCCGTTTGCCCTCGTTTCATCATGACGAAGATTTCCTGTCGCTCTATTTCCTTCCAGTTCCAACGAGGGTATGATGAGATACGGAAATCGGAGGCTCATCCTGGAGATTTACTTCCAACGAACTAGACCATTCATCCCCATGGAAACGCTCGATGCTTCAAAACTTTGTTTATTCTTCCGTTACGTTCAATAGCTAAGGAGACTTTTCGTTCGTAAGACTTGAGCAAAGGAGAAGAACCGAACGCTGCTGGATCCTTTGCATCAGAGAATCCATTTTTGATTGAAGAGGAAAATGACGCCACCGAAAGTGACGTTAAATGATTACCAAAACGAGACGAATGTACGAGGACTGATCACTGCGAATCAAATCAGTCATTCCTTCAGGCCAGAACCCTGTCTCAACGAACATCCGGTTCGGGTAAGGAATAGTGTGGTGGTAATGGTGGGTACTTGGAGACCATTTATGACACTTACTCTTTAGACTTCCATTTACGATGGGAAGCCACTGGAGATGATGATGAAGAATCCACTTCCGATTCATGACACTTATGTCACAACCAATGACCTCTACCATGGTCGCAAATCATTTCAACTAGACTACCTTCAACCAAACCATGTCAAGGCTCCTGCTCTCACCCGGGTCAACTACATAGTCCCTGATTTCGATAGAAAGGTTCAAAAAATCAAAATCACACCTAAGGTACAATCTCCTAATTCATTACATTACATCCCTTTTGTTTCAGGTGGCCCTTGGGAACTTCAATCTGAAGCCAATTTATGACACGTCAGAAATGCATGCGGCCTTTCGGGCAAAGCACCCTGACCCTGATGTCTACGGTCAACCTCGATACACTGATTCCATCCCGCGTCAAGTCGTAAGTCAAGTTATTTTGAACCTCCGCCTCCTAACAAATCTAAATTACCTACCTATACACTTTTGTCTTTTGCAGTATGTCCCCTACCGAGCAGAAAAAGTATTCCAGTTTGACATCAACGAGCCAAACTCGGTGGTCCGGTTGTCCCATCCTTATCTGACAACGAGTCAAATGACACACCGGGCATTCTCTCCTGAAGAACTGGAGCTTCAGCGCTTGGCTCGTGGAACAACGCTTACGGTCAAGGTAAAGAGCAATAAGTAAAAAGCTATACCTAAAGAAGGTCACGTTTACTAAAGGTTTTTTAATTGCAGGATCGTTTGAAGCCTAAAGTGTCCATTGACATAATCCCGATGGAAGATCCACTGGAGCAGATGCTCGCAAAGTCATCAGTTGCTGCCTACCTTCAAGGACAGAAGCGTTTCTTCCGACGACCTTTGTACAAGGGATGTCCACCGAGGTCATTCCACCCGGTAGATCACTTGTGAGTGACACTCATCCAGAAATCCATAACAAACAATGGGATCAAGTGTAACTTCAATTTCTAATCAATGAGGCTTTATTGTTTCCTTTTTAGCGGGTGGCATCCTACGACTGCAGAGACCTTTCGCAGCCCTTACTCTGCCCAAGACAAGAACAACTTTAGCAGCGCAGTGAAAGCGTGTTACTTCCAGCCTAAGCAATCAGCCCTCAGTGCTATGAAAGTCCCTCACATGTACTCTCTCGAGAGCCGTGTCTACGGGAGTAATCGGAATGTCGCCAACTTTGTCAAACTGAGCGACCTTGGGATCTGTGGAGAGAACTGTGTCTTCTGAACCCCCCCAAGACACATAGACATGAGGAATGGTTTTTGGGAATATTAAACCCACGTTCTGCATGAAGGGCATGAAGGGTTCAAAGGGCAATGGGACATTTTTATGACACGGTTCTGACCAAAGAGCTTAAGATCAGTGAGCTTTCTTTGTCTGGGTGACTGTGGGTTACCGCATAGCTTGGTCGTTCATCACTTCCGGTTTTCTTTGTGCTTCATGTGACAGGAGGCTCATAGAGATGTCGGTGAAAGGAGTCGATTTATTTTCACTCCCAGCCACCGCCATCAGTCTCCAATTGAACTCCGTTTACAAACAGACGCGGCCCGCAAAGTAAAGCTGAGGAAAGCAACTTTCTTCCCATCATCGTCGCATTATACGCCCAAGCTCTTATCAAAATGGCTCTGGATTAGAGCCTAGGTTTCATTCCCCAGTGACTTAATGGCCATGATAAACATTTAGCACCAGGATCACGACCTTTTGACCATTGACTTCCACTTTATGATCACCACTTGAATACTTTTGCTTCACTTCAACCCCACTCAAACATAATCAGGAAAATCCTTCCTTCTAATTTACAATTTCAGTTTCATAGTTTGCAGCTCTCATTGCAGCATTTCCATTCAATTCGATCGTTTTTAAGTCCATTTTGGAATCCTATTGTCATAATTTCTGTATAGAAAAGGGGACTGAAGCGGAAGTGAATTAGTGAAGGAAGGAGTCAGTTGCAGACACACGAGACTTCCGACTTTCCCTTTTCACTCATCCCTCTTGCGCCTTTAGCTTTTAAGGGATTAGACGGAGCTGAACAAAAGCTTCAATTGAATTAGACTTGATACGCCCAGACTCCCTGAGTGCCTGGCTGCATTGGACATTCTGCACTTTGCACTTATTCTCACCCAGAAGGTCATTCCACAAGACAACCCATAGAGCAGTATGCTGTGATTAGAATTTAATCCTTCATACTTACTCTCATCAACCAATCAAACCACGTACCAGGAATTAGGAGAGAATCAAGCCACTTTCCTTCCCTCTCCTCTAAAGCTATAGAATGGAAGTGGGGAAAAGGAATTTGATGTTCGGGGTGAATCTGACCCATGGGAGACATTGAGCCTTGGCAGGTCGTTGGCCAACTACAGCCACTGCCCCTCAGTCTGCCTTTGTTCACTGGCGACTGGCCCCATGCAGTCTTCTGTGTATAGGGATGAGTGGCGTCTTTACTTATTACAAGACACGCATGGCCCCCAAGGGACCTTCCATGTGGACAAGGCAAGGCCGCAACCATCTTATGCCTTATACGCACTTTCCCTTTCCTTTCCCATGAAGCACCTGAGAATCCGAATGGAAAGTAAACAGAAAGGAATGGAAGGAGAACGTGATGAAAAATGGAGGCAGGGAGACAAATAGGGAACAATTCCGAGCCCGTTAATTGAAACTTTCTCCATTCCTTTCTCCAGACAAGGAGCTAAAGGAAAAAGACGGGTTTTTTACAACCTAAAGGGACCTAAAGGTAACGAATGAAGGAGTGAGAAAGCGATGATTTGCCATCTGCGTCTTTCCCTTATCAAAACACTTTCACTCAACATTTCTCATCATCTCCTTTGCACAATGGGGATGGAATTAATTCCAAAAGAACAAAACCCCTTGAAGGTTTGTTACAAGGAAAGAAAGCATTGGATCTGATCCATCCAAGCCCTATTTTGGAATCAGAAAGTGAGAGTTATAAAGGTCCATTCAGGGACTTTGATTTACGTCATGAAAGTGAAAGTTGTTTGGAGAAAGTTGTCATAAATCCACTATGTCATTTCCCAAAAGTGTTTTTCTCCTACGGGATAATTGCACTGTGACACAAAATGTTTCAAAGCTTTAAACCACTTGGAAGTAGCAGAACTAGGAGTTGGTAGCTGGACTGAGTAGAAATGAGCCATAACTTATAAATGATCGTAAAAGGAATGACGCTCGTTCACTTTTATCGACCTTGGAACCATCCATTGTAACTCTATACTAAATACCTTCGTCAATTAGGAATGGAACAACTTGACTTTCAAGAAATCAGACAGACAGACAGACAGTCAAAGGTTTCAAAAGGTATTTGGAGTGATGCTGTCCCATGGCCAGACTTGGACGTTATTCCTCATCCTCGTATTAGGTACTAAAAGAGTACAAAATAAAGTTGGACTTTTATTAGACTTGACATGACATTTGATTTCCAGTGCATTTGGGAATGCAAGATGGCGAAGTAGAGACGACAGAGGAACCAATTGGAAACGATGAGAGCACGACGATGCCAAGTTCAAATGAAATCAGCAAAGAAATCAAAGCTTGCATCACGCAGTTGCAAATCGCTGCTGGGAATGTGACTAGTGAGCATTTAGAATACTACCTAGAGTGCAAGGAACTGGTCACAACGCAGGAACCGACGACCAGCACAGGAGCCCCACAGAAACCGGAAGTGAGACGGGCTAAATGGCATCAGTTCAAAACGAACTGGATGAGAAAGAGAATGGAGCGAAGGAAGAAACATCAGAAGCGGAGGCATGGGTCTTGGATGCGAGTAGCTGGAGGAGGATGGCATGAAGATGCGGAACATAATCAGAAACCGGATATGATCAAGGTCATTGAAATCAAAGCAAAGCCAGGTCAGAAGCTAAAGAGCCCAGGGATGGCGAATGTCGTCGTTAGCTCGGTGTCACTCACTCCATTGGTCAGCACACTCCCACCTCATTAATATTGGTCTAAGGGACTCCTTCCTGTAAAGATAGTTAAAGTTAATTGAATCATGAACCAGTAGGGTAAGATAAGTCCAGCTAATCTCTCTGTCCAATACAAATCGAAGAGATCCATACATCCAGAGTCTAACGCAATATAATTTAGCCATCCAATTTCTTACCTTTAAGACCAAGGCAACTGCAGTTCATGATTGTTTGGAATTAAAAACGACACTAGCTGAGTAGAGATTCGAGGTTCTTCAGTAGTAAAATTGATCAGTCAAGCTTTATAGCCAGGCTTTAGAAATGGAGTCTACAGCCTTTCTCCTGTCAGAACGAGACAGTATTGGTAAGTTACAAAAAAACAACCAATCAGAAGAAGCTTTGCTTAATTTACTAACCTTGGCTTTTGATTATGTTTCAGAGGAGTACGACTGGGACGTGACCTTTGACCCATACGCACTTCCCCCGACGGAAGCATCAAACTTAAACCCTGTCACTTACAAAGATGGATTCTCAACGAAGCCTCTCGGAGACGGAGAAATGA
>VNWY01000565.1:0-37398 GCA_009869845.1 Pseudachorutes palmiensis | reverse complement strand
ACTTTGGAAAAGTTAAAGGTACTCAAGATTCGTCAGCAAGGGGACTGCCAACTACCACTGGCACAAATTCTATCATTCTCTCCTCGGCTGGAGGAGATTGACATTGAGTACAATAATAAGCAACTGGTACTCCAATTCTTGGCAATATTCAGAGACTCTGAGCCAGGTACCTTTTACGGTGTCAAGTCTCTCTCCATCAAGCCGCCGACGGCTGAAGTAACGGTGGCACTGGGAACAGCGGAACTGGACATCCTTGCAAACGCAATGTCAACAGACCTTGAAGACTTGTGTTTGGGATTCAGTTTGTGGGAAAACACAAAAGATTCAGTGGAGAAGATGCTCAGAAAATTCAGCAAGTTGAAGAGCTTCACCGTCCAAGGCTGTTTTGTCACTAGCGGAACAAGGAATCGTGCAATTACAATCGAGTTTCCGGTTATGCCAGAACTGGAAGTAATTGACTTGGGAAAGAGCTATAGACTCTTGTCTATTCCACAAAAGCAAAGGGAGGAAACTGAGACTGGAGAAAAACAGACTGAAAAGGAGAATAATGGTGCAGAAGACACTGTTCCAGCGAATGGCGAATTCTCTGTCATCCTCGATCTCCCTGCCCTGCCGAAGCTAAAGACACTCGTCCTTGGAGCCTTACATGACCTCAAGGACGTCCATTTTGGGCGATTTCCTTCACTCGAAGTCTTTCTAGTCCATAGCCCCTGGCATTTGGCTGTCAAGTTTCCATCGCAGAGAAGTCTGAGAAGAAGAGAAGAAGGGGGGAGAATCCCAGAGAAAACTTACCCTACGGTCACTGTCCTTCAATTTCCAGATAATCTCAAAGATTACACGTTCGTGAAGAAAGTGGCCAGCCACTTTCCAAACATTGAAAAATGCTACATGTATCTCCCCACGGTCAAAGTTCTCCGTGCGTTTTCCAAAGCGATGTTGTCATTGGCTGAACCTAAACTCAGGAAACTTGAAATCACCGTTCAGTTCTATTTTGAGTCATCCCTTGACTGGGCCTTTCTCGAGAAGCCATCGACCATGAGGAAAGACGGAATTGTTCAATCAATCGACGAGTTGGAAAAAATCCAGGCATTGAAGTCGTACGAACACTGGGAAGATTTTGCCAATGTGCATAACGTTGACATCCCAAATGCAGACCAACTGCCCATGATGGAAAATGAAGACGAATTCCAAGGACTGGGTGTGCTGTTCCTACGTCTGAGGAAGAGTTTGGAATTCATCATCCACCATGTTCAAGGGATACTGCGGGTGCCAAAAGGAAATTTGAAGTGGAATCACAAGGAGTGTGAATTCAGCGAATATACCATCGGATATCTCACATATCCCTTTTCAAAAGAAGCTTTGGACATGCGTCCTCATACGACGTCTTTCAGCTTAAAAGTAAAGCATCCACGATTCTTTGTCTGACATTTAAACTGTCTAAATTGTATTTTTTTTTTGTTTTTCAGTATCCACTTGGCATCCCTCACAATCCAATAGTTTGCAGCGATGAAGTGGTCATTGGCGTTACTCCACTTGGATTTAACAAACCAAAGATGGACGAGCAGAAGAATTCCCACAATGTCAAGTGATACTCCTCGGCTCAGCTCACTTCACATACTTCAGGATTGCATTCGTAATTTTCCTAATTTCTCTAACTTTGTCATCCTCCATTTTCATCCCATAGTACACACATAATTTGCTTCAGTTCTTATTTTCAATTTGATACTAAAGTGCAAAATGATTTTTGCTAAATGATGCCTATCCTAAACTTTCATCAGTCTTGAAAAAACTGTCAAATCTGTTAAGACTCCTTACAGAATTAATTGTTCAACAATTAAGTTGTTTGTACTAATTTAGTTACACGTTCACAACTTAAAGGATTTTCCAAAAGAGAATTAAAAGTAATCTCATTTCACATGTCACTTGTTTTTGAAGAAACGCAATTATTGAAACGAAAAGTTCAACGATGTTTACAACTGTCAAAAGGTAGTTGGCAAGTTGGCGTACAATCATGTCATTCTGCTGGCCCCGTCAATTCGTAGATTTCTAAAGTCCCTTGTAGTCAGTTTCACTTTCGGTTTCAGCCGTCCTCCGGCCAAACTAGCAAAACCTCATTGGCCAATTGGGAGACATTGTAATTCACCGTGGCGATATTGTACCCGGGAAAAGGGTTTATCTGTAATTATTATTAAGATTATTGTGGGGTAAGGATTTGCATGTTATGCTTCCATCCAATTCTAGACAGAAAAATTGAAGCTTAGTCCTGCTGCAGAGGTTAGCATGGAACACAAGGCCATTTCTATTGGTCTATTGGCCATTTCCACTCGAAGAGCTCCAAAACTAGTAATACTGCGTCTGTGTTATTCTTTTTGGAATGAAATGGCAGCTATTCCGAATGTAATCTGAGGCCATATTAGGCTGGCAGTTAATTGGATTGTCAAGTAATCCTCGTCGTGTTTCTTTTGCTCTGTCGTCGCCCTGTTTCAAAAACTAACAACTCCATACCATTCATTCAGGCTAAGGAAACCAACAACAAGGAATTCTGAAAAAGGAAACCAACAGTGTGTCAATTGATTGTTCTGAAAAGTATGGAATTGTATTGATTAACAATTACAAGATTATTGACCTTGTTGACTTTAACTATCGTTTCCTTTCTTGCTTGAATTCGTAGATCGGCGCAGCTTCCTTGTTTGGAGGGTCGATCCTTCGCTTGATCTCACGTGTCTTATCCTAATGGAGGAAAATAAACATTTCAGTCCATATCATTTATCAATCAAAATCTCAAATCGGCACCTGAAGTGCTCGCTTGACTTCAAGTTTCCTTTGGAGTCGTAAAAGTTTTACTGATCGCTCCTCTCTCTCCTCCAGGAGTTTGTAAGCTCGTCGTTTTTGTCTGTTCACTTCCTGCACCACTTCCTCTGTTTTCCCACCATGTTTAGAATACACCTTCACTTGAGCCAACTTCTCAGGAGGCAATCGGTTGAATCTACGCTTTAGTAAGGCCTTTGTCGTCCCAAGTCTTTTGGCTAAATTGAATGTTTTGAGTTCCTTCTTATCTTCGACAAAGAAAGTATGCTTGTTTTGAGGAACTTCGGATTCCACCAGTTGATGCAAAGACGCCTGTAGCTTCTCAACTTTCTTAGCCTCCATTGTCCTCCTGTTGGAAATGTATTTGTAATCCTGAGTTTGCATCAACTGCAGCTGCTCAGGAGTGTATTCAATATCCTTTGCTTTGTCCTTATGCTCTCCATCCTATAATTAAGATTAAATCAAGACCCTAACAGTAACACTGGCAATTGATTGAGTGAATCATTCTGTATTTTGTTTCCCTTACTTCCACTTGGGCGTTGACCATGTGGAAGTAAAACTCATCCGGATTTCGATCCAGGGCTTTTCGCTCCAGCTGTTTGAGCTCATTCTTTTTGGAGTTGTAGTCACTATGGGATAAAGGTCAAATGGAATTAATTGATTAATTCTGATGATTATTGATGATAATTATTGAGAGATTTACTCTGCACGAAGCTTGTAGTCTTTCTTCTTCTCCAAGAGTCCAAGATGCTTCCTGGCTTCAGGCTATGAGACCAATGAAGTTAATTAAGATTGAGTAACAACGTACCTTGTGTAAAATCTAACAAGTTTCAAGAAACCATATGAGGCATTTAGTAAAACCAATTGAGGCCCTTAACTTTATAATGAAGGGCCTCAGCAGGTATCCTATGCCTCATGGTTTATTGTAACTTGTTAGACTTTACACTTGGGTGTAATTACACGTATTTTACAATTAATTGTAATTGTTTGAGTTTACCTGGTGCCTTTCCCGATGTGGTTTTTGATATGATTTATGAGCATTCTTCCATGATGACATTTCCCTTCTTCCAAGGATCCCAAAGTACAGTGATTAAAGCAGATTACGGAGAGTGATTACTGGAATGAATCCAATTAAATCCAATTAAAACTGTTCAAGTGAGTAGCAACTATGAAGGATATGAATTAATTAAATGAAAATGAATTGATTAAAAGGAATAAGAACATGTGAATCCTTCAAAGGAACTTCATTGGCGCCCTACCTTCACTCCCGTCCAAAACACACACAATTGCACTTGCGCCACAAACAACAATTAAACTAAACTAATTCGCTTTATTCAAAGGCTTCAATTGACATTGGTTTGACCTTAGTTTAACCTTGGTTTGGGATGACCAGATGCGATGATAGAGTCCCTTCCTGTCCAGCAACTCATCATGCATACCTTCCTCTACAACACGACCTTCACCAATCACAAGGATTTTAGACGAGTGACGGAGAGACGACAGGCGATGGGAAATCGTCAGGACGCTCAGTGACCTCGACCCATGGTGAACTCCGTCCAGAGACTCCTGCACCAGTTTCTCATTCTCCGAATCCAAAGCACTGAAAACAAATGGATACAAATGTAAGGTTACATTCAAGTAAAGCAAGGACATTGGCTCTACTAATTGGCTCTACTAATCGTACCTCGTGGCTTCATCCAAAATAAGTATTTTGGGATTCTTTATCAAGGAACGAGCAATTGCAATTCTACAAAAGAATATGAGGAATAATGAGCATAGTTGCTTCATTTAGGCTTTGCTTCAATTAACCTTTGTTTCTGTCCCCCACTGATCATACTCCCCATTGATCCAACCGAAGTTTCATAACCCTGGAAATCAGAAATTAACTTCCACTATCGTTTTCAAATATGAGCCTTACAGCCGGTAGAGAGACAATGAAATCATGAATTTGAGCCAACTTTGCAGCTTGAATGACCTCATCCATGTCTCTGACTTTGGAAGTATCCCCATACCGGATGTTCTCAGTAATGGACCGATCAAATAAAACAGGTTCTTGCTGAACTAAGGAAATGTTGGATCGGAGACTTTGTAAATTCAGCTTCTTTAAATCCTTATCGTCAAATTCCTATAGTTCAAATCAATTGTTACACACTTGTTAACACACTCGTTATTTTTAAGATAATGGATTACCACAACTCCCCTAACTGGATCGTAAAAGCGTAGTAGAAGTCCAACAAGAGTTGATTTCCCGCAACCGGAAGTCCCCACCAAAGCCACTTTCTCACCGGGCAGTATTTCTAACGTCACATTCTTCAACACTCCAACATCTTTGCGAGAGCCGTAACGAAAGCTAACGTTGTCTAGTTTCATTTTCCCTTGTGGAGACCCAATGTCATAACCGACAGTTGGAGATGGGTCAATTAATGGCTTCCTATCCAACATTTTGAAGATTCGGGCACTCGCAATTTTCCCTTTCTCATAGTCTGGAGCATAGGCCAAGGCAGAGCCGGCTGAGCCTATTCCATAAACCAAAGCTTCCGCAACCCTGTCAAAACGAATAACTTTCTTTTAAAGCTGTGGAGTGTGAGAGCATAGGTTTAGTTTACATGAAGATGTAGGAGACGTTTGCGCACTCGGTTTCCATGAGGTATGCTCCATACCAGAGGCTGAAAGAGTAGCCAAAGTACGGGATTCCATACACAAAACCAAAAATCAGAGCTCTGATATGTGCTCGTCTTTTGTTAATCCTGGAAATTAAAATCCAAAATTCAGTTTCAATCTCTTTTTCGCAATTTCAAGTAAACGCAAATTACTTGTGTGATTCACCAAGCATTGTTTTGTAGGCGTCGATAAAGACGTTCTCTGCCCCGAGGCTTGCCACAGTGCGGATGGAGTGAAGCGCTTCCACAGCAATCGCAGCTGACTTTTCAACCGCCTCCTTTTCGTTCACGTTTGACGTCGACAGAACTTTCCCTTCCAGGAATGCAGCAGCGACTGAGAGTGGAACAAAGAGTGTAACGACCAATCCCATCTTTGGTATGAGGTAAATTGAGGCTCCGACGGAAAATACAATGATGGCAATTGCCTGGAAGAGACCAACTAAACGGGAACTGGTCGCCTATAAAATAAAACAATTAGACAGTCAATTGATGAACTAATTGATTGGTGTGATGAAATTACCCCTTGGATGCCAGTTGCATCTGTGGATAGACGAGCAGTCAGTTGCCCGACGCTGTTTCCAGCTTCACTGAAGAAACTCAGATCTTGTTGGAGCATGTGCCAGAAGGCGACCATTCTTACGCGCATCGAAATTGAATCACCGGCCAACCCAGCGAAGAACTTTTGGAAGAAAGAAGTCACACCAGCCACCACCCCGATGGCCAGAAATATCAAAGAGTAGGTGCTCCCTTTCTGCAGGATTTCAAAATTATCCGTGGAAGCAAAGAGCTGAAAAAAAAAACATGTCGACTAGTTGCTAGTTGGATACAGATTTGTATTTCTATTCAATTATCTTACGGTAATGAATTTTCCGAATACAAGGCAGTAGAAAGGAATGTTGGCGCTCTTGATGAGCGTACATAAAATGGCAGTTAACAGAAAAAGCCATTCTTTGAGCACCAGGAACTTCATAAAACGCTTTAGTCTAAACTCCTTTACCAACGCCTTCTGCTCCTATATTTGTAAAAATCAAAAATCAAAAATAATCCCAGCAATAATGAAAATGGGATGAAAATTACAGATTTCACGAGCCTCTGCTCTAGCTCGATTGAGTCTCCCAAAGTATGTTGAACTTTGCTTGAATTATTGTTTGAAATGACTGCAGCTTCATTGAAGGCGTTTGCATTAGAAACCATAAAGTTCTGATCAGTGGCTTCAGAACAGGGCTGGTTGTTTTGGACAACGTTGAGGAAGTCTTGTGTTTCCAAAGTCTCCTCTTGATGGACGACCAGGTCATAGTAAATGCCTTGCTTTGAGATCAGTTCCTCATGTGTCCCCTGCTCAGCAACCTGGAATCAATAGAAATCAAAATCAAGGGAAAGAGGTCAACAAATGAGCAAAAAAGGTCAGAAACAAACCTGTCCTTCATTGATGACGATAATCACATCGGCGGCTCGAATTGTGGACAGTCTATGGGCCTTATGTACAAATGTTATCGAATGTTAAAATATTCAGATTTGCTTACGATTTACGAAGATACTTACGACTATGATTGTGGTCCTTCGTTTCTTTGCTCGTTCAAGTGCTGCAAACAGAGACGCCTAAAATCACTGGTAACTTGAGTCGTCTCTAATTACCTGCCTGAACGACTGCTTCACTGTACAAGTCAAGAGCACTAGTTGCTTCATCAAATAACAAAATGGAGGGATCTCTAACCAGACTTCTGGCAATGGCAATCCGTTGCTTTTGTCCACCTGGATTAGTAATATATTTATACGATTTTGTTTTTAAAACAATTTCCATCCTTGTACCTGATAGCTCCACTCCGTTCTCACCACATGGTGTAAAGTACCCCTAGTTAAAGTCATCAGTTTACTCAGAAAGTCCAAAAACTAAAGTGTCTAAAGTGTGCTAACCTCGGGCAAACTAGTGATAAAGTCGTGCGCAAAAGCATTCTTTGCTGCCGCCAACACCTGATGCTGCGTGCAGTTTTCCTTTCCGAGGGCAATATTCCCGTAGATGGTGTCGCTAAACAACTGAGGTTCCTGCGACACGACGCCAATTTGGGAGCGAAGCCAGCGAATGTTTAGCTTCCTCAAATCAACACCATCCAATAAAATCCGGCCGCCGTTGGGGTCGTAAAAACGCTGTAGTAGACTTAGACAAGTGCTCTTTCCACAACCTGCGGAAACGTATGCGCAAATGTAACACTTGAGACAAAGAGTTGAGATTCTGATTTACCTGACTTCCCCACCAATGCCACAGTCTGCCCTGGACGAATTGAAAATGAAAGGGAATTTAGGACCTGGAACGAATAGAGAAACCATAGAGAAGAGTTTGAACAAGGTAGGGAAGTTTACCGGTGATTCTGAATTCCTTGCTGGATAGGAAAAGGAAATTTCTTCAAATGTGATTTCCCCACTTGACCTTCCATTTGGAACAAGACCTCGTTCCGATAAACTGTCGATATCCAATTCTCTGTCAAAATTAAAATACAGTTTAGCACATTGAGAAGGTTAAAGGTGTTTAACTCGCCTGTCGAGGACACTGAAGATTTGCTGGGCAGCTCCAGTGCCAGCAGAGAAGACTTCAAAGTACTCCATAGTCTGGCCAATGTTATAAGCAGCCACAAGGACGCCAAAGAAAACCTTAATAATTGGAATAATTGGCAACTTGGATTGTGTCACCATAAACCTATTTATAATTGTTTTAAAACTGCTTACAATGACAAGATTTTTTGGTTGATAAAGTCCATCTCCGCTCTCTCTGGACTGAATCACCAGAATAGTCCCGTAGTAGAAAGCCAACGAATAATTCAAAAAGCAGAAAAACTGAAACAATTAAAACTGGAATTACCTTCAAATCATCAATCCATTTGCAGGGTAGAAAAAGTATTAAAAAGTAAAAGTAAAAAAGGATACCCAGTTGAGCCCATTGCTGAGTCCCAGTAGCAAGTTCTTCCGGTAGCAAAATCCTTTGGCTTTCATTAGAGCTAGTTTGAAGCGATTCATTTCCAGTGTGGCTCCATTGAAGGCTGACACGGTTTTGAAATTGGTGAGAGCTTCTTGAGCAATTGCTCCAGCGGACGAGTAAGCCCTGAGTTCCTTTGTTGTGATATGAGAATTGAGGGATGCCTGGAACCAAGTCACCGCCGCAATCACAGGGACCACAAAAGTGAGGACCAATGCCAGTTTCCATCCATTGTAGAACGACTGGAACGTCAGGGCCATAAAGTTGACTATGAGAAATACGCATGTGCCCAGTTTCTCGCTCATTGCTTCCTGGATTCGAAGCATATCCCTGACAAAAGGATGATTGGCTACAAGTTCACTTCCAAAAGCTCATGGAGACTCACTCAATGATGCGAGAGGAGAAGTCTAGCCTCCCGTCCATGTCAAAGTACGCAATGTTTTGCCTCATCAAATGCTGGAAGTACTCCACTCGGATTCTGTAGGACTACAAATCAAATCAACACACATTGAGTGAAGAATCTGTAAAATAATTAAGTACGTTGTACCTGATTCTCTGCCACGAGATTGAAAGAGAGGACCATGATGTACCCAAAAACAAACTGCGTGATGGCCACACCAACGTTGAAAGTGACAAACTTTTCCGCTTCCAGCATAAAGTCAGACCGTGTGGAATTAGGGTCGTTGACCGGAGGACAACTGAGGTTCTTGGCCTTGTCAATCATGGCAGTTGTAAACTCACCAAAGGCGTAGAAGGTAAGTGGTTGGCAGAACCCAGTGATAATCGCAAGGATTAGGCCGACGACGAGCAAAACAAAGTCAGACAGACTGCAGTATCGGTACTGCACAAAAATACAAAAAAAACAGAATTGGCTGGAAGTGTGATAATCCAAGATGGTCTTACCAAGTGGTGGTAGCGAACGGTCTTCATTGGCTCAGTCATTTCCCCTAACAATTGGCTGAGAAAATTCTCGACAGAGATCAGAGATCGACGTAGTTCAAGAGGATCGAAATCAGTCCACGGTGGAATCGGACACTGACTTGAAATATGCTGGTTGACTCCCTCGATTAAACTTTTATGGCATTGAGATTATCAATAAATTAAAATTGGACTGGAGTCTTCACAATCTCGGACTTGAGAAAATCAAAGCATCACTAAACCCAAAAGTATGGCTAATTGACGTTGACTTGTCAGAAGGACGATGGCCTTCATTTAATCAAATCAGCCTCCAAGTTTCAGTTTAACATGAACTGTTTAGTTTAATTCCCCATTTAACAAAATATAAATGTGTTCGATATGCAAAAGTGATAGGAAAACTTAGTATGATGAGAACTTGGGCTAACTTTGCAGCTACAGTTCGAATGTGTATTTTGTTCTTTACCAGAGAGGGTTGGTGCTGGGCTTAGTGAAGAGGCGACGTCCGTTATTCAACTTTTGTTCCTAAAATGAACAAACATTGCAATAAAAGACAAAGACACAAGGAAAGAATGTGTAGCCAAATGATGTGACTCACCGGACTCGGAGTTGGGTAGCCTTCATGTGTCAAAGGATTTCCTCCAATGTCGCGATAGCCGAAACGACGCTGAGTCCCGTCTCCAATTGACTCCATTGAAGCCACCTTCCGAGCAGCTGCCTGTACAACCACAATCAAATACTAAATAAATGCATAAAATAACTTGCTTAACAATTACCTTTTGAATCCCAGATGTAATCCCTGCGGGCATCTTGACCGTTGACGGAGAGATTCCGACTCTCTTGTGGTCTTCCTGGGTTGCCCAGTGAGACCCGTGGGCTCCAAAGATGTCCGAGTGATAATGATGAGTCAGCTTGCTCTTGGTGACGACCGGCTGCTGCTTCAGAGGCTCCCGACGAATGCCATTACTGAAGCCATTGTTCATGTCTGGTCCTCCAGACGGTGGTTGAGATTCAATCATTCCTTGATAGACTCCTTCATAGAGTTCAGGCCCGGGGGGTCCGATCTGAGTGCATGATCGCCCCAAAACTATTAATATAAGAGTTATTCGGAGTTATGCGGTGACTTGTTACATTATTTGCTTTTGGAATGTACTTACAGGTGTCATTTTCTCCATCAGCATGGATTTGTGGATCCCGACTGTCCATGATTGTTTGTAGAATGCTGTAAATGAATCAAAAGATGAAATGAAGATTGTCTAAGGTTGAATTATCCAAGTCGTATGACGTATAGGCAGGAGTAGGGTGGTTATTAAGTAAAATATAAGCAAGTGACTATTGCAGTGTACTTTGTGTGTACTTTGTGTATAGTTTGTGAGTGAATTATTATAAATGTGTATTAATTGAGTGTAATTAATTGAAATGAGCCCTTACCCGAGATATAAGGTCCCTTGAAGACTTGTTCTTGTGAAGACGAGAGTTCAAAGAATGAATGAGGACAGAGACTGGACACAGAGGAGGAAGGGAGGGAGGAGAAACGGCCAAAGAAAAGAAACGCCGCACGCAAACAAGCACAAGGAAAAGAGCTTCCTTTCCCTCCACTTTTTACCGCCTCAATTCCACAGGGTCAAAGGGCAGTTCTAATGCCTCTCTTAAGATTAGCTAAGAATCTAAGAATTAAACACCTACGCCTTCAACAAAAACCTCCTTTACCAGCTACAAATAATTATCAGACTCCATTAACAGGATTATTTCAAATGTCAAAGGCAAATGACCCATTCAAAACACAACACAATCAGAAATTAAATGTGCATTTTACTATTCAAAGGGACACAAGCAAAAATTAGTAGATGGAATTTATTATTATTAATTAAAGAGAACTGAAATGAATATCCAAAGTGCTCAGTCAGTTGTTGACCTTTGACATGCGAGAGGAGCCCATCCAAGAAGAGGTTTTTTCTGCAGAGGAGCGCGAAATTCATGTGTGGATTTCTGATTTCCCATCAATCAGACAGTCTGTGGTAGGTCCCAATTCTTTGTGGGAAGAGTCCCACCAAAATCTGATTCTTCAATCCAAATTCAACACAGAATCCTGTAATTTCAGATTATTTAATTATTTATTAGGTTTTATTGTTATCATTATTAATTATTATTGTAACTCGGACTGGGGTCATCAATGTGTTCAAGACCAGACCCAATCCTAAACTTTTCAGACCCTTTTTAAACACTGTTCTTGCACTTCGACAGTGCCTGCAATGCTCCAATATAATCCAAAACTACTCTAATTCGGATAACCGATCACGGTTTTCAATGACTAATTCCAATTTTCCCAAAAATCAGCTTTTAGTGTTAAGGTTATCAGCCACAATTTACATCATAAAGTAGGATCCCTTATTTCCTTATCACCAAAAGAAATCCTAGAAAAGGCTCCTCATAAGGTTTTTTTTAAATAAATGCGAGAAAACCGAGAAAACTAAAAAAATCAGTCGGTGGTAACGATTTCCAAACAGCGATTACTTGTTAAAAACAAGGACACGGTTTTCTGAGTCCTGAAAAATTAGGCCTGATGAGTGTCAGTTCAGTTTCTTTAAATCCAGAGACCGGACTCCGCCATGAGAAAAAGTCAGGACTTTTATGGACCCTCAGTTCTTAAAAATTGGGACTCACCACAGACTGTCAGACTCGAATTCGCCAGGCATAGGTATAGCAGGTGGGGATTCAATCTTTTTAATTGTTCTTCGGTTCCACGTTTCCATTCCACCCTGAACTCTGACATTCCCTGCCTGGCACTACACTAGTGGTCTACAGCCACTCTCGTTGTCACTCGCTTTCCGGGTTGTGGTTTTCTGAGACATAGCAATAATGGTGAGTTCCCAAATTCCAATGTTGCGTGACTTGTGACTTGGAAAATCCGTCTGAAGTCCATTATTTATTGCAGAAGTTCTCCTTGGAGGTCAGGGGACAATTGGAGAACTTACGGGAGCTCTACCTTGACCCAGATGACGGAGACCGTTGGTATATGAGCTTGATGTGTTGTCATTGTCACAAGCTGACGGGTATGATCTACTTCAATTCACTACTCCATGACACCCCCACGGGGCAGCAAGCTAACTACGTTGCCGCCTGCAAAGAATGTAAACGTCCTCATTCGGTCTCCCTTGTGGAAAACAGCTTCCGCCCTGTTAAAGCAAAGGGCAATGTAGTGTGTGATTATCAGGAAGGTATAATTGCTTTCTTTTCTTATTCCTTTAAAAGGCAATTTGTATAATAATCAAATTCTTTACTGTTTACAGCGTCGCAATTTGAAGCGCGAGGAGTGGAGCCGGTTACATACAAGTTCAGAGGTGGTGGTTGGAAAGCTATAGTGAGTGAGCATTTATTTCCTTATGTTATAGGGAATTTCCATTTAGTAATTGAAGTTGTATACTTACCTATTTGTTGCTCTTGCAGGCATTGGACTCTGAGCGTCTTTTCGAGAATTTAGACTGGGAAGAAAACGACAGTCGTGGTCCTGGTCATGAGGAATCTGAATGGGTGGATTACGATGAGATTGCAAATCGGCCTGTCGGGATCTACTCCATGACTGCTCGATTTGTCCGATACCTAAAAAATTGATATGTGAATAAAACAATCTCTTGTCCGTTTGTGACTTCTGATTAACAAAAGTTGAATTACCTAATTTATTCATGTCGGGGTTTTCATTTTTTGATGAAGTGAGGCGCCAGCCGAGGTTGTAAAGCTGCCGCGCGGGGCCGCGCCAAAGTTCAAGAAACCGCGCAAGAGGCACCGGGAAATTGGCTTTTTCTGTTTCGAAAGTGGATAAATTGATTTCCGTTGGTTAACAATCGGCTTAATTAACTAGATACAGGTAATGATGGTGGCACTGTTTAGCAGGATAAAGGAACAATGGACTTCTTGTGGCCCCAGATGGCTAAAACAATGTATGGTGGTTGGTAAGGGTCATAAGGTCATAGAGCCTTATGACCCTTACCAGCCGTCCTTGGGTTACGTGGGATCTTGGCCAAGTGCCATTGTTCTTTTCCAGCAAACACGCAAGGTCAAGGTTAGACAGTGCCACCAGTTAATTTTTGTTTATTTAGGTAATCCCTTGGCAATTCATCACCATGAGTAAGGCACATCCTCCAGAGATGAAGAAGTAAGTCAACTGGCAAAGAATACATGCTTCAACTAGTTGAATTGGCTAACTGAATCACATGCAGTGATGCTATATGCTCTAACTTGTTTCTTTTTGTTCCAGGTTGATGGATAAGCAGATCTGTCGTAAGTTATTCCCAATACCGATCCCTCCTTTAGTCCATGCATTAATTGAGCATTCCTTTCTTTAGTGAAGTTGAACGGGAGTCGGAGTGTTCGGGGAATTCTGAGAGGGTTCGATCCATTCATGAACGTTGTGCTGGAGAACACGGACGAAATCCTTCCTGGGAAGCCTGAAAAATACATTGGCATGGTGGTATGTCCTCAGCAGTTACTTTTACCTATTCAGCGGCTAAACTAAAGAGTTTTTTTTATCGTTTTGCTACCTTTCATAGGTCGTTCGAGGGAACAGCATAATCTTGGTGGAGGTGATGGACAGAGCCATGTGACCCTCATCCTCCAATGCAAGAGAGAATAAATTGGTAATTACTACTCCAGACCCCCTTCAGTTTTCCTAAACTTTATTACTCTATTAAAAGATCCTTCATTCTCAGTGGTGATGATGCTTGCGCTTTCTTTTCAAATTGTGGAGTCAGCAGGATGTCATGGAGAGAGACATTTTGAAACCGATTTGTACCGATCTCTGTGTCTTGCTCGGGATGCGATGTCTCTAGTTTCCATAATGCTGCACAGCATTCACCTGTGAAACAAGGAAGAAA
Organism: Pseudachorutes palmiensis; assembly: GCA_009869845.1. Taxonomy (NCBI): domain Eukaryota; kingdom Metazoa; phylum Arthropoda; class Collembola; order Poduromorpha; family Neanuridae; genus Pseudachorutes; species Pseudachorutes palmiensis. The sequence continues at coordinate 23,176 of VNWY01000565.1, read as the reverse complement.
ACATCCAGTCATGCTAAACCCATAAACTTTAAGTTCCGGTTTATTAGCTAATGCTACTGAACTGCCGAAGGAGAGTGTATTAGCCTGTCAGTTCCCGCAATCAGTCCATATTTAGCGCAACGGTTAAACTTTTTCCAATTCTTTCTTAAGTAGTACGTTATATGGGTCAAGTTGAAGATGAGTCAAAGCTCAAGGTCACCTAAGGGCTTCAAGTCACATTTAATATGAAAATCTTGGTACGGATAAGTTTCATTCCGGCAGAAAACTGAACTGCCTAACTTGGGCACAGAGCTCAAAACGACCTTCAGAAGTTGAAAGCGCATTTGGAACTTGTAATTAATACATTTTAAACTCTATCTTTGAAATGCTACCAATTGCTACCATTTTGCAACGTTTCGTAAAGGATTTCCAGCATTTTGGTTAAATACGTTTTAGGCGCATTGGCTATTCTTGGCTATTCCCGTTTAAACGGTTTATTATTTGATAAGGAGAGCTGAAGCCCCTCTTGCAGCGTATAGATATTCTTTAGCCTTACTCTTTAGTCTTGAAATCTCTTCCTTGGACACATTTCTGGAGACGTTCAAATGCCTTTCCAGTGGGTTTTGGATGTACATTGGCCCAGAGTCAGGCTTTCCCCAGGCACTTCCAGTGAAGAGAGAAATCCCTCGACTCGTAAAGTCAAATTCAGAGTAGAACTCAAAGAAGTCGTAGAGCAGTGCCGCTGGGGGCTTGTCTCCATTTTGAGGTGTGAAAAACTTAAGGATCTTTTCTGCATCGCGTAAGAACGAGCATGGAATCCCATCACCGGTAATCCTCTGGTCTTCCTTTCCTGGAATAATAAATTCAAACTGAGACTGCAGAAGGGGACTGTTGTTAAGTTCGGAGTTACCCGCATTATTGAACAGGATGTCAAAAGTTGGCAGAATCTTGCGACATTGAAGGAAGTAGACGAGGAGAAGGACGAGCATGAAGTTTGTTGGTTGTCTGCCTGGGATTGGATTCGTGATTTTCCGAGCAGAAGCCCAAGAACGAATTGCAAAGAGTAAAGAGACGAAGCGAGAGTCCAGGGATGCCATGATGTAAATTAATTCCGACATGTGGATTCCACTTCTGCGTAGAAGAACATTCATGTCACAGAACTTGAGTTGCCTCAGTTGAATCAGTTTGAGTTTACTTACGAGTTTGTCATCGACAGATCACATTGAATGTCCGTGTATTCACTCCAGAAGCGGAGGATTGGCACACGAGCTTGGAGGATTCGTTGGACTTGAGTGCACCCAGGAACAAACAACTGGATCACATCGGCCACTGTTTCCATTACCCTCTGAACTTGGAATCTCGAGTTGGTTGTGCTCCCCATTGTGTACAGTTTAGTTTGGTGCCACAGTCTGGACGGACTTTCATCAGAAAACTCGCTTGGAAATATCTCTGACTGAAAAAATGAAAAAAATCATTTCTAGCATTATTAATTACACTTAGGAGTCTAGGGGGGATAAAACTAACCTTGTCTGGAAGGAGTACTAAATCCAGGTCCCCACCAAGCCTCCCAATTCCTGACACTGTGGATCCAAAAGGAACGACGCACCCTCGGGGGAAGAAAGTATGGAGACTATGCTCCAGCTGACGTGCAACGAGGAACCGAACACGGACACCCAATTCAGTAATTTTCAATGCATTTTCCAGCACCAACATTTGACCGTTGAGCTACATAAAATCAACATGAAAAGAATAATCATAAGTACTAGTACTATGAGCATAGTACTTCAAGACCTTACAACTCACCGAATTTGTTTTGGAGAAGTCTATTGAATCTGATGGCCTGTTCAGATTCTCTGTAGGTAAATTTAATTTCACTGCCTTTCCCTTGGTGCTTGACTTGGATCCTGCGACTGGTTGACCAAACCAGCACATGGAAGACACAAAGGGAAGGTTTCCTTCAGCATGACGAGTTCCTTGTAGTGCTTTAGTGTAATCTTCGGATTTATTAAACTCCGCCAAGACCCAGTGGAGTTGACCAGACGGTGGTGACGTCGAGGTTGTCAAGCTGTTTGTAGTTGATGCTGTATATTTGGACTTTGCAGGGATAGTATAGTGGAAGAGTGATGAGACAGGCCCAAACTGAGAGGTCAGGTAAGAGTTCACATCGGATACAGAATTCGCCCCGCTTATCTAAACCAGACAATGAAGATTAGTGTGCCAATGACAAGGAAGTAATTGAAATTACTAATTGTTTCGCTTACTTGTATTAAGAGTGACTTTTCCGCTTGTATCCTCCGACGGTGAAGGTACTCGCTGAATTTTAAGAACGGAGATGAAACATGCCTCAACATTTTCAAAACTAAAAGAATGATAAAGCTGAGGTTAATTGGGTAATCAAGGCATAATTAAGGCCATTGTTGTGTTCGCTGACAGGCTATGGATACTCAATTACTTGATTAAAGTCAACAATTGAAAATATTGAAATTGTCAATTACTTAAATCTACCAATTTATAATTTATTTTATATATTTTGTTCCATTTCGGCTTCCACAAGGAACCCGCCTTTCCCGTTTTGAACGCAATGGAACCAAGAGGGGAAGCGCCGGAACACGCATTTTAATCGGCACCCTAAAAACTTCATAAAAAAACGTAACAGAGGTCATTTAACCTTATTTGACCTCTTATAAAGTAATGGATTTATGTAATAAAAGTAAAACCACTAAGAATAAACAATTGAAAGAGTAATCCAGATTTACTTTAAACCCATCGTCATCACCAGCCCTTTTGAGGGAGAGGCACTTTTGACCAAAAGATTATTGGCGAACATTTTATTTTAACTGAGGTCAATTTAATGATAAAAAGATGGTGGTAGTTAATTAATTGTAATTAATAACAACTGCATGAATGACAGTGTGGAGACGAAAGGTGAACAAGCACAGAACCAGAACAAACAAGGAAACTTGACCTGTGACCTCTCCTATGATGCGAATTCTTGCAAATACCCTACCAATTATGTTCATTGATAGTTGAAATGTTATTTTGTGTAGATTTGTGTAGATTTGTTGACCTGTGTGTAGGGGGTCATTAGGCTTGAGTTGAGAGAAGGTCGGCCCTGTGAGAATTGGGAGCTTTGGAAAGCACACTGAGAGACGAACGGAAGGGACTGGACGATAAGAGAGGAAGGAATTTTTCAATGGAATTGGAGTTTTCTTTTGTGGATTTAATTAATCATCAGTGCTAGCGATAGATGATCGATTCCTACTCACAGTCGATCCAACCATGTCACGAAGTGAGAAGGAAAAGGACAAACGAGCAAGTGGATTCGTAAGTGACATGGGTCAAATGTCAATGTCCCACTCTCAATCTGTCCTCTCCTTAAGTCCTAACCACTTAATCTTAACTTACAATTGACAACACCTTTGTCTTGCAGCTTGACAAGATGGGCTGGGGTGGGACCGCGAAAGGCAAGAAGCTACCACTGGCACGTCATCATTCAGAATCCGATTTCGGTGAGCTGGCAGAGATGCAGGAAACGCCATTGACAGATAAGGAGGTCTTGGAGCAGTTTGACAAGATGCTGGATGACATGAATCTGACTGACGAAAAGAGAGCACCGCTTAAAATAACACCAATCGAAAGCAAACGGAAATTACTGGCAACGTATAATCGAGGCTCATCTGCATACAACACGGTGAGTGTATAAATTATTATTAGAATACTCTCTTTATACACTCTTTAGAATCTGAAATTAGTCAGGAATTTAAAAGGTTGATTTTTGCAGGGTACAAAGAGTAAATTGGAGTCACCGAATGACTACATCAATGCACTCAACAGTGCGCTCATGAAGAGTGCGTCGGAACACCTCAATGGCCAGAAAGTTGCGAATCTCGTCGAGTCCTTGCGGATTACATTGACGAATAATCCCGTGTCATGGGTCCAAGATTTTGGGGCAAAGGGTCTCCAACTGGTTTTGAACTTGTTGAATGAGTGCTACGTCACACACCGTCCGTATGTCCTCAAATCGCAACTTCCTTTATTTAGCTTTTATTTAACAATTTATTATATTTCTAGTGGTACCTTACTGGGTGAATATTTGTCCAAGATTCAATTGGAGTGTCTCAGATGCCTACGCGCTTTAATGAATAACACTGCCGGTCTGAAACAAGTGTTTGAACAGAAGGAGGTATACTTTGATCAACCTCTGGAAACAAAGATTAGGATTAATTAGTTATTATTTCCAGGTTTTTGCCTTGGTGTCGCGTTCTTTGGATCCGAGTCGACCAATTGTAATGCAAGAGGCTGCCCGACTTCTCGGTGCTGTTTGCATCCTTGCCGATTGGCACGGGCATGAGAAAGTGCTGGAAGCAATAACGATTTCTGCCGAGAATAAAGGTTGTGATAGGTTTGTCCCAATAGTTCAAGGGCTACAACAAGAGAACGACTCCTTGCGAGTAAGTCCCCAGTCGATTTCAACAACCGGGTTTTTATTAAATTGGTTTTTTCTCGTTTAGGTAAGTTGTATGCAGTTGGTAAATGCCATTGTGAATATGCCAGAAGACTACGAGTACCGAATATTTCTACGCAATGAGTTCATGCGAGCTGGTCTCCACGGCGTCATTGACGAATTACCACATCATGCTGGGAGTGACCTCCAGAGTCAAATTACATTGTTCAAACAACACAAGGACGAGGACTTTGACGAGTTGTCGGAGAAGTTTGACTGCATTCACTCTGAATTTGATGACCCGCAAGAGTGCTACGACTTGATTGTCAGACTCGCTTCAGACACGCCTGCAGAGCCCTTGTTTCTAGCCATTCTTCAACACCTCCTTTGTATTCGGGACGATGCACTTGTCAGGTATGATTCAATCTACAACCTAACATCTAATCAATCAACTCCAATCATCGGTTTCCGTGTTTTTATGAATTTATCCGTTTTGCCGTGAAGTGTAAATTGTTTGCATGCAGCTTGCATTCCCATCAGATTCAGATTTCTAAAATTGTGTTTTCAGAATTTATTTTTTCTCAGAGTTTGTCAACTCTTGCGCTAATTCATAACGCTTCGAGATTCCCTTGATTCGGAATTCGGGAAATTAAAATTTTTTGTTCAATAGACACACTTAGAAGGATTTGCTAGTATCTGTTCTTCTTCTTTGTTTGTAGGGCCGCTTATTTTAAGTTGATCGAGGAATGCGTAGCCCAAATTGTGTTGCATCGGAGTGGCTACGATCCTGACTTTCGGGCCAAAAAGTTCCAAATTGATGTTGATGGATTAACTAATCTTGTTGTTGGTAAAAACAAAGCTTCTTTCATTTGCTTTGATACGCTTCCATGTCATGAGGATTCTACAATTGTGTACAATTTTCTAGAAAAATTGAAAGTTGCTGATGAGAAGAGAAACGACGAGTTGAGTGTGAAACTGGAAGAGACATTGACGTACAAGCAAGAAACAGATGCTCAAAACGAACAACTCAAGCGGAAGGTTATGGAGCTTGAGCATGCGCTTCAGTCCGGTGGGATCTCTCCAAGAGTTAGTTACTGAATTGAAATTCAATTCCTAAATCCACTTACTAGTTTTAACTTATTTTCTCAGTCTGACTTCCAAGTTGCTGCACAGTCCGTGGCCCAGCAGTTTCAACCTCATATTCCACCACCTCCTCCCCCGCCTCCATTCGGTGGGATACCTCCGCCGCCCCCATTCGGTGGACCACCTCCGCCTCCCCCACTGCCTGGAATGGGTGGTCCACCTCCTCCTCCGCTACCACCAGGAATGAGAGGCCCACCACCTCCTCCTATGATGGGTGGTCCAATGGCTCCTGTCATCGCCAAGCCACAAACAGTCCAGTTACCATACGGAATGAAACCCAAGAAAAAATGGGACTTGAATATGCCCATGAAAAAAGCCAACTGGAATATAGTAAGTCTTAATCTACAGGATGTTTGGGTACAATGTGTGAAAGTTGGAAATCAATTAATAATCCATTTTTTATGTTCAGATCGCACCCCAAACGCTCAGTGAGAAATCATTCTGGGTCAAAATAGAAGAAGACAAATTGGTATCTGAAGACATTCTAGCCGGGATTACCAGGTTCTCTACAAAGGCCCCTGTGAAACTTAACAAAGGTAATTTATAACTCTTCCAATTTGGGAATAGACTTTACACTTGATTGTCATTGCAGAGGACCAAGAGAATGGAGCACCCGGGGGTGGGAAGAAAGTAAAGGAACTCCGAGTGCTAGATCCTAAATCCGCCCAGAATCTTTCTATTCTCCTCGGTGGCTCGCTGAAGCATATGAGCTTCGAAGAGGTCAAGACAGGAATATTTCGATGTGACGAGTCTATGCTAAATTCGGATCTCCTCGGCCAGCTCATAAGTTACCTCCCACCAACCGATCAGCTCAAACGACTGGAAGAACTCAGAAGTCAGTACGAGGATCTAAGCGGCGCGGAACAATTTGCAGTTACGGTAAAGACACGAAATAATTAAATCAATACAATCATAAGGGAAATGAATTCCTTTGTATGAAATGTAATTCCTTTATCAGATTTCGTCCATCAAGCGACTCGTCCCACGATTAAAGTCATTGAAGTTTCGAGCTCAGTACAGTGACTCCGTACAAGACATCAAACCTGTAAGTTTAGATTCAAAAGATGGAGGATTTGATTGAAGTTTGTTAATTTGTTGTGGATTCCAGGGGATTGTTGCCACAATTGCAGCCTGTGAAGAAATAAAATCCTCAAGAAAATTTGCGAAAGTGTTGGAACTGGTTCTTTTGATGGGGAATATAATGAACTCTGGATCAAGAAATGGTCAAGCTGTTGGATTCGAAATCTCCTACTTACCCAAACTTACCAATACGAAGGACGTCGAGAACCGTCAAACATTGCTCCACTACGTGGTGGAGACTGTTGAGAACAAGTTCCCAGATGTCATAAACTTCCACGAGGAGTTGATTCACCTGGACAAGGCGGCGAGAGTCTCGGTTGAAACTGTTCAGAAAAGTTTGCGTCTTATGGACTCTGATATCAAGAGTTTGGAGACGGATGTCAAAAACTCAAAGACGCCACAGGGACCTGATGACTCATTCTACGATGTGATGAACGTGAGTTACCTTGTTTTAACTTTTTTGTTATTTTTATTATTATTAATTTGTTTCAGGCATTTGCGAAAGAAGCTCGTCAACAGTGTGACATCCTTCAGCAAATGTTTAGTAAGATCGACACTTTGTATTCAGACATGGCAGAGTACTTTGCGTTTGACAAATCCAAATATTCCGTCGAGGATTTCATCTGTGATCTGAAAACATTCAAAGACCAGTTCCAGGTAGAAATTCACCTTGTAAACTGTTTATATAACGTAACTTATATTTTGTTAATTAGTATTAACTTATTATGTTGTTAATTGTAGCAAGCATATAAAGACAATGTCAAGTTACGAGAAACAGAGGAGAAGATAAGGAGAGCAAAGGAGGCGAAAGTCAAGCAGGATCAAGAGAAGGCTGAGAGACTGGCGAAGAAGAAGGCCCTTGTTGACATGAACGCAGGGGATGACACAGGGGTCATGGACAACTTACTCGAGGCTCTCAAGACTGGTCAAGCATTCCACCGTCCAGAGCAAAAGAGAAAGAGGGTCCCAAGGGGTCAAGTGGGAGGTAAAACTAATGAAATATGAAATAAAATAATGAAATATAAATATTAATTTTCAACATTTGAATTCATTTGCAGGTGGTGATACGAAAGCTCAGCTCAATCGAAGTAGGTCTCGTTCCAACATTCTGATCCTGTCGCCTTCTAGTAGAGAATACTAAAAGGGAGCTAAAGTAAGGCTGAAATTTTCTCCAATGCAGAAGTGAATCAATGCAGGAAATGACGACGAAAGACAGGGTTGTAGAATGTAGGTCTCTTCATATATGTCAGTGCCTTCCAACCGATGCCTTTGAAATTATTATAAAAACGTCCCACTTATTCAAATCTCAGAGATGAAACCCGGGACTGTAAAAATGTAAAACGGAGGTTAGATGAGTAATCTATTTTCCTCAGTTGTTGACATTGTAATAGTTTAAATCAAATCAACTTTTGACATGTGATTTCTCATCACAACTGTATTCCAAAAGAATTAAAACCATTAGAAATTACATTCTTTTTAGTCATTTTCCTGATATCTCTTGAGTAGGATGACACATTCTACGTCTTTTGTGTGTGGGAACATGTCGATTGGAACAATCTTTTCAGGAACGAATGGTCTTCCGACATATTTCTTTGACCACGGACGAGCAAAGGAAAGCAAGTTTTCCTTGGAGGATTCCAACTTGCATGCCACGTAGACAATCCTCTGGATCCTCGGGTTTTTTCTGAGTGCTGCAACGAGCGTCGAGCCAAGACCCGACCTGGGTGGATCCACAATTGCCACCACCTTCTGGAATTGGGCGGAGTTGATTGCACCCTCGATCAAATTCTCAGCTCGACCGGTGTAAAACTGGAACTTCTTTTGCTCCTCAGGATCAAAATTCAGTTCCACGTTCCTTCTGGCGTCCTTGACAGCGGAAATGCAAAGCTCAAGGCCAATGACCTGACCCACTTGACCTAGTTTGGCACAAGCAATGCCAATTGTGCCAGTGCCACAACAGACATCCAACACTGTCGTGTTTTCGTCCAGTTCAGCCACTTCTACGATTTGCTTGAAAAGAATCTGCAAATCTGAATATTAGAATTGTAAAAAGTGGAATGTAACTTACATTTTCATTTCCTTACCTCAGCAGCGTAAGAGTTCACCTGGAAGAATGCGTCTGACGAAATCTCAAACTTCATCCCAAGAACAGTTTCAGTTATCTTTGGACTCCCAAAAAGAAGTTCAGGCGCATTCCGTTCCTTCTGGCCGTGGGGCTCAGCAGTGAGCAAGTAAAATGAAGAGACCTTGGAATCACCTATTTTCCCAAAGTGATTTTTAAGGACTTCAACAAAGTTAAGGCGCTCTGCTTCATTCAGCACCTGGAAAAGTCAATAGATGAAATGGAATCAATTGGAATTGCAATTGTCTTAGTTACCCCGCAACTGATTGTCAAAATGAGCATTAGTTCTTCAGCCTTGGTCATCCGCAGTGTGAGAATCTTAAAAAGTCCAGTTTGTGTCACTGGGCTGAACGGTGCATAGGCTGAATATCGCATGAATGTCTCAAACTTCCTTATTGCCCGTTCGACCAAGGATGGAACCGATTTCACATTCGAAACAGAACAAACGTCCACATTTCCCTTTCTGTAGGAAGCCACTCGATACCCAAGGCATTGTTCCCCTTGAAAATTAGTTCCTGTACATTCAAACGAGAAATTGTAGACCCATATATAGGCATATATAAATGTGGTAAGTTGAAAACTAAGCATACCAAAGTTAACTTCGCATTTATTACGGTAGCCATCCGTGACAGGTGACGCGAGTGGTTTTGGAACTTCCAGGTTAACCTTGTACTCCCTCTTTCCATCCACAACTCTTGGCGTCAAGGCTGGATTGATTGACGAAAGACCCTTGGCAATACCAGTCACAATGTTGATCAAGTCACGCCGCTTTAAAGCCAGCTAAAACACACACCAAGTTACTACAACGAACTACTACAAGATCCCAGAATATGTACAAATTGACTCACCTGTTCATCATAAGGGAAATGTTGAAGTGGACAGACGGAGTTAATCATGAGTTTATGAAACTCAGTCTTTGTAATTACTGGAACCATTGGTGATGTACTTTTTCTGCTTTCAAACATTTCCAAATTACTCCTGGACTTCACTTCCTTAAAATAATTACAATTTATAATGGGAAAATGAGGATAAGAATGAGTTATAAATGAGGATAAGAATCCTATACCTGAGCAACGAGTACTTGATTCCTGAAAGTATATCCATTCAGTGCTTCCAATGCCAGTTTCCGATTGTCTTCGCTTTCGAATGTAGCGAAAATAGATTGTTCACCCATTCTGATTTTCTTGACTTTCAAACCAAGCTTGTCTGTGAAAAGGCGGCTTGCTTCCTGGAGGAAATAATCCAAGAATAAGAATCATACGGTTGTTAAATAACCACCATGTTTCAATTATAATAGCCTACTTGAAACCTCAACCTTGGTGCATTGGATACTTCAATTCTAAATTCGTCTACGATAATGGTTTTAGACTTGTTTAGACCCGAGTCAGCCGCGTCCAGAACATCTGCTGTGGCAGAAGGCTCCTTTGCAGAAGCTTCCTTTGATGACGATGGGACCCCTTCAGGTGTCACTGGGTCGGTAGTTCCAAATCGACCACGTTTACATTCCAGATCCACCCTGTCCATTGGGGAAGAATCTTCAGGGCCCCTCTTCCTCTCCGGTTCTATCAAGCAAACAAAGATATCCAACGGGTCAAAAGTATATGGGTCAAAAGGGGACACTTTGACTACATTAGCCTTAGTGTCCTCCCGAATCGGTATAAATCAGGCAAAGTGAATGACATGCTTTGAAATGATGATGGTGCACTTACCCATGATTAGCAGAGCGTAGAAGGTGTAATTGTTCCTAAATAATGAAGTAATTTAACTAAATAAACTGGGATATTTCTTTTTGGCAAGAGTATAGGAGGGCTAAGCTTTCCCGCGCCACGGTGCGGGCCACAACAACGTGGTTTTTATTTGAAGGGAACTTGGCTTATGATTTTTCATTAAATTGACCTCTGACCTTTACATGGGTCACATGCTGTAAATGTAAATGCTTTTGACTCTTTTAATAAATATTAATAATGACGCTTTTGTGTATGATTTAGCTGTACGTATGAAAACCCTATTTTATTTCTGTTCTATCCTTACTTCTGTATAACTGATATTAAATACACGCTGGAAATTCGTCAACAGTGGGTCATTGAAGGGCTCCCGTAGATAAATTAATAAGTTGGGAGTGGAGGATTCATTAAAAGAATATTCCTATAAAACTCTGAAAATACAGGAGGGTGCGAGGGTGGATTTGACACTAGAAGCCTAAATGGATAGAATGGGATTGGGAGATCTTATTAAGGTCTTGGGAATTTACAATTATCCCGTTGGTTTCAATCAGATGATTTCCGTCAATTAAATTGTTATTATGGGCATTCGTCAAGTGTCCGCTGCTACTGTGGGCTCCGGAGTCACCAACATTCACAGACGAAGAAGCAGTCGGGTCCTGCGCTTGTGCTTGTGCTTGTGCCTGCGCCTGCTGCGCTTGAGCTTTTCGGCTGCAAACAAAAAACAATTAATCACGTCATTAATCAAGCTAACTTATAACAATGCAACTCACCTTTTGCGCACTGATCCAGAATGAAAGCGTCCACCTTCTCCACGGATTCGGTTCATTGCATGCTTGTGGCGAGATTCATGCAGGTATTTCTACATACAAGAATAAAAGATAATTCCTTTTGGTAATTTACGTAACATTTAAAGTAGTCCCTATTTACAGGTCGTTCTTTCGGAATGCGTCCTTCTGCTTCCAGTCTCGCTCTCGCTTGCCTCCGTTTCAGGATTCGATGATATTGCTTTGCGTTAACGTAAAGTGGTTCTTCTTCAACGGTTTCAGCACTTTGCGTCGGGATTCTTGCCAACTGTTGAACTCCACCCTGGATTAGGTTCTGCACGTCAAGTAACGATATCAGGATTTAATACTTTCAATTAGATTGGCGATAGACTTACGAAATTATTGGAAAGCGTGAGTGTCTGTGGCATGGAGAGATTCCCACTTCCAGTGGCAACTTGGGGATTTGCGGAACTAGAGGTGATTATTGAATTATTCAGGCCCAAAATGTTTCCACTCGAGGACTGCTGGGAACCGTCCATTCCAACAGGGTTATACAGGAACGCTTGACCGTCTGCCGTTTGGATCAACTGAGCTCCAGCAGGGAGCTGTGTCTAACAACATCAAAATAAAAGTTCAAATCCAAACATTCCTTTTGAGCAGTGTTGTGGTAGCATACCTGAAGATTCCCCAAGTTTCCAATCGGGAGTAACTGAAGTCCGCCAGTCTGTAATGAATTACTGCCCAAACCCTGTATAACAAGTGGCTGCGACGAATTCCCACCTCCGATGAGCTATAAATCAAAACATGGACATGAGTAGACCATACATAGTATCAATACATTTCAACAATTGTTGGCTGATCATCGTACGTGAGGGGATAAAAGGGTCACTGAGCCATCGAGTTGGCTTGTTTGTGCTGGAGGTTGAGCATTGGACGTGTTGGATTCCATTACGACATTTACAATGTAACTGGAGTTGGCTAGGTCATCTTCCTTCTTGACATTCACCACCTCCACGTCCACTTCATCATGCAAATAACAAAAATAAATCAGTCATTTGGATTACAAGTTGTATTGGATTAAGAGTTGTAAATAACAAATAACTACATGAAGCAACTTTGCAATGAACCCATCACAGTGCACTTAGCTGACCCAATGGAGTGACTAAAAGGAGTCCACTAAATAATTACTCCTTTTAAGACAATTAACTTCAATTAAATAAGTGAACCCGATACAAAGTGGAAGGCCCTTTATCTCCTACCCGTTTCCAGACTTGGATTGTTTTTCGATGGTCAGTCAGATGATGTTAACAAATGTAATGGAACTAGGGTATAAGCGCCAGAGGTCACGGCACTACGAGTGATGGGCAGAGGCCATGTATCATTCCAACTAAACTAAAATACAGTAATTATGTAATGACTAACAGGCCGGTTCCAAATGCTACATTCCGTTCTAATTCATTAGGCTAAGATGTAAGGGTTCTCCTGGGCATAAACTACAGTTAACGTAATTGATGTAATTGACTTTAATTAGAGTTTCCTTACTCATTCCGGATTTAGTTGATTCCAGTTTTTCTTTCCAAAGCTCTTGATTATTGTTTTCCCGAGTTATTTTTCTATAAATTGGAGAGAGAGTTGAGTTGTGTTTGTTGTGTTTGTTGTTAGTTTGCTTACCGTATTTGACCTCTTGACTTTTGTGTCCCATCAGTCAGTTGTCACTTGAAATAAACAAGGAATTGTCCTCACTTTTATTTTCATTTTGAATTCCCGGAGATCTCAACCAACCAGGGGCAGGTCGGAAGAGTCCGGAAACATTCGACGGAAAAGGGACACACAGACACCCGCAGTGACATCCACATTGACCGATTGACCAATTGACCTCTCCATATGACATGGACATGACATGGTCATTGGACATGTCTTCCTCTTCTTCACAGTAGAACACATTACACACATTCCTCCAACCACGCCAATTCAGAGCTTTATTTCAATTCAGAGTTATAATCAGGGGCTCTCCCAGAAATCATTTTTCGCGATTAAAACTTTCCTTTTCAATTATTCCATTTATTTTGGCATTACAATTGTTCTCCTAAATTCCCATTCCATACCCATTGCAATTGCTTCCCCATTTAGACTTTTTTGTGCAACGGAGCCTACATCCTGTGACCGGAAGTGGCACTCAACCCACTCATGATGATGAATCTTCCTTTATTTATAACCAATTCTTCTTTAATAACCTTTTGGATTAGTAATACACAAATTAAGGATTAATTAAAATGGATGAAAGAGTCATGCGCACTGGGATTGGAAAGAATCCTCTCAAAGGGGTGTCGCAAGGGATGATATTCCTCACAAAAGGCATCCAAGGGATGATGAGATGATGACTCTGGAAGCTTTCCTCGGGTCAATGACCTTCAAAACTTAATAAAAAGAAATTGATTTCCTAATTGACCACCAATGAGTTGAATAAGAAGGGTATTTTGATGGACACGGAGTGTTTGCATCGTTTGTTTGACATGGAGTCTTGACTTTGTGACATAATTTCCTTATTTTCAGTTGATGAATGTATTTTGAGGTGCAAAGTGAGTAACTGGACTTGAATGGATTGATGATGGGAAAGTACATTGTACCTCAGTGGGCATTTTGCCTCCCTATTGTTAGCCTAATCATTCTTCCGTGGTGCTTCATCATGGCTCATAGGAAGTACGTCGGTGGTCCACCTGAAGTGGATTTAGTCCACAGCCACATTCCCTAGGGAAAACTACAATTTCAATTCACTGGCAAATCAACGCAGAATATCAAAGGAAGGGATTCTACAAAATGCCACCAACGATACTCACAGAGGAAGCGGGTTAGTCTGTCAACTTAGTACACGCTGGGCCAGTTTGACATTGACCAAAGTCCATCACTCCCGACAGGGTCAGTAAAGTGACGAGAATGGAATTGGAACAGCCAATCTCTTTATTCTCTTTATTGTTTGAATCCATCAACTGAAACTCTAATTCTACGGAAAATGAGTGACACGTCGAGGAAGAGGTCAAAACTCCCCGTATCCATTCTCGTCTGCTTCAACATTGTCTTTGCAGTGAGTCCATTTGACATAGGTTGACATTCAGGAATGAATAATTCATAATTGTAGGTCTGTGGTGGAGCCATCATTGGGATTGGAGTAATCATCCTCAGAGATGCAGGAAGACAACTTCTGTTCCGAATCGTGTCACCAGGTTCAGGGGTCATAGGCCAAATAGGCTTCGCCCTCCTCGTCATTGGAGCCTTTGGATTCCTAACAGCAGTCCTTGGATGTACAGCTGCAGCTAGGAAGTGCAGCATTGGATGGGTATGACCCGCGCATGAGCAGTAAAGTGCAAGTTTAATATATTTTTTATTTTTATTTTTAAAAGTACATTTCCGGTGTCTGCCTGGTCCTACTGGCTGAAGTTGGTTTAGGAATTTCCTTTTTGTTTTTCCACGATGCTTTTGGGAGGGGCCTTGATGGATCCGAAATGGTGGCGAAACTCCATTCCTCCTTTGGCATCGACCAAGTATTCACGCAGTCGGTCGACTACGCCCAGAACAAGGTTTCTAATTGGCAGTTTGATTAAGAATATGGATCTGAGATTCTGATTTGAATCTTTTTCTGATTCCAGTTCAACTGCTGTGGGTCGGAGAGTGACGGAGACTACGAGCGGTCAATCTGGAGGAATAGCAAATTGGGTGGGTCAGACGCGAATGTACCTTGGACATGCTGTCCACTGGACGAGTCCAAGAGTGACTTTCCACCGTACATGAATCCTGTTGCAGTCAATGCAACAGCATGTCAATCCAGTCAAGCGTTCAAGTCACATCGATTCCGACAGGTAAGTGAGAGAGGAGTGGGGCATTAGGTATGGTTCATTGATCCAACACGCCTGTCTTACGGTCTTACTTTCTTAGTTGTGCTTATAACTCAATTAATCCCTCATGTATATCATGTATAGGGATGTCACGGCCTCATTGGAGGAATGGTTTCGGAAGGAAACGTTGACATTCCTCTCCATGGGACTCATCCTCTTCATCCTTCAAATTGCTTCACTCACAGCAGCCATTTGTCTATGCAGGAAAATCAAATAAAAGTCCCAAAAATCAAATAAGAAATCAAATGCAAATCTTCCATGTTCATCCTACACTTAAAAATTACGAGTTTTTATAAAAATAAAAATCATTTAGCACCATGTTTTAATGACTTGGTTTAATCCAATTGAATTTCCTAACTTTTTGTTTTCCTTTTGTGGGGATATAGCGAAACCAACATTCATTTTTTCCTTTGGAAGCATATGAAATGAACTAGAGTTGTGGTCAACAAGTGAAACTAAAGCAAGGCCTGACCAAGAATCACAGCCTTATAACAAGAAACTACTTTTGAAATTACTCTACACTTAATAATTAATAGGCAATTTAAAAATACAAAATTCAAAATCTTATCCACATGCTTTTTAGTAGAAAGAATTAGCGCAGGACTTCTATGAAATCCAAACAGGCATCCGAGAATTTGGACACTTGGAGTTGTGAGAGTTACAATAAAAAGACTAGAAAGAACTAAGGAGGTAAATAGTAACGAGGTTTCAATTGTCACAGGCCAACCTAGAGACTCGTTAGTGAGGCATAACTAGCTGAATGCGGTACAGTATGCTGTACAGATACGAAGAACCAACGTCGGTTTCAGTTGTTTGTCGGGACATGGAGAAGCATGACCCCAGAGCCAGGGAGCTGCGTTGGTTGGCTGACTGCCACTTGCCAGATGATAATATGGGCCTTCTCTGACGGGTGGTTGGGATCAGGCACTGCCTTTGCCTCTGGGTCATCCCCCTCTCCTGAAACAAAACAAAAAAAATTAATCAAAATAGAAAATGAATTGTTAAATGTAAATATAAAATAATAGCAAAAGGTGTACAAGTGACATGAGGATGAGAGGAGTGCGAGAGAGTGAGAAATTCCTAGCTAAGCTAATAAACCATGCAGTAAACTAGAAGCTAAATACCAACGGGAGACTTCATTAAATGTGCATTAAGGAAGTTAGTGAATGAAACAAACCCCAAACAAAGTAAACAAGTAAAATAAAACAAAAAACTTACGAATTAGGCTAAGGCAGTTGCAGGGGATGGTGTGCTCTATTATAAAATGGATAATTCTCTCGATTCTAAGACTCGATGCTCCCTGCTCCTATTTTAAGCTCATATCACAGTTATAGAAAACTAAGCTACATTTGAATAGGGTGTGGACATGGTGACATTGGCTATTGACACAGAGTGACATGTGCCCTTGGGGAGACTGGCAGAAGAAGAGAACTTGAGAGTGAGTCAAAAAGCGAGTTTTGTGTCTGGAAAGGACTCTGCTGCTCATAGTCCAGGAATGGAAGCTTCCAGACAATCAAGTGGCTCGCCGTGTCTCCGTCTCCTTCTTCAACTAACATCAACAATGGAATAAATAAGATGGATTCTACACCCATGGAAAGTGGCAACCACCCTCTCACATCCACTCAGTAAAGAAAACAAAAACAAATCATCCACTTACCAACACGGAAGTCGATGTATCCTTCACCACCAGAAATTACTAAAATAGAATTGGATCTCCTGAGTGGACCACCCAGAGGCTCCAGCGGCTCATTGTTGAGAATCACGGGACTGGAGGAGCCTTAATTAGAAAGAAAGAAATTAAAACAGTTTGAATGATGATGAGAAATGAGAATTAATTTGGACCAGTAATTCGTACCTGGAACAGCGACAAAGAACTTGACAGCGTCTCTGTGGCCGTGAAATGAGAGCTGAGCCTGTGACATGGAGCAATAAGGGATTTCCCTTCCAGACTCCTCCTGGTCTCCAGCGACGCGTACGATACTTCCAGGCCCTTTGGTTCCTTGATTCATAGGGTTAGGGAGGACTGTTGATTCTTGGAGTGGAACTGAAATTATAACGCCGTTTCCAGTTCCAATCCATAGTCGATTACTCGCTACCAAAAGGGCTGTAATACGAGCATATGAAAATCCCAGCTTTCCAGTGCCTGCAAAACAAGTAAAAACCATGAGGCCCGACGGTTCCAGAACTCCTTCCTTTTCTAAGCATCCATTTACCCAGCATTTTAGACACATATGGCTCAATATCAACGTCCTGTAGATGTTCGTATGTTTCCGCATGGTAGAGCCTCAGTGTTGAATCTAATCGAATTGAAACCCAGACGCCATCCCCACACCAAGCCATTTGACGCACTTGGCTCTCCTTACGGGGATGAGCTTCTAACGTCGTCTGCAAAACAATCATTTATGAATCATACCACAGACCTCAAAATTCAATTTTAATTTTAATTTACCTTGACTTTAAAAGTGTAGAGGTCCAATACGTGTATTTTGTTCCTAAATCCACACCAGATGTTTTGATGCACAGCCGAAAGACAACGAATAGAGTGATGGGGTTGTTTCCCGAGATCTAAAAGATGATAGCTGGAGAGATCCCACTGTCCGTCCGGACTTCGGCGAAATATGGCAACTGTCCCATTCGCCATGGATACGAACGTCCGTCCTTGCAAATGTCTGGCAAATCAAAATATGGTAAATATAAAAATAGTTTAGTAAAAATGGAATAATTGTTATTTGGAATAACTTTTAATGGTTTTAGGTTATTAGGCTTACGAAATGGACAAGACAGAGTCCGGGAGGCGGACGTGATGTAAACACCTGTCCCACTGAGTCACTGCAGAATGCACGTAGAGAGACCCACTCTGAGCACCAAGCCACATTGTTGGACCAATCGTTGGAAGCGATTCTTGCTTCTCCATTGTCTCCTCTGGTTCCACCGTTCGGTCAGACTCTCCTTCCTCATTCACCTCGTCATCCACCGTCTCAGTCTTTGTTTCTTCTGTTGAAGTTTCAACATCCTCTTGTTCTGACGGAGGAATTGATGACTCAAGTGCCTCCTCCACTTGGACAAAAGTCAGTTGGCCAAAACAATCTTCCGAGTTTGAATCAGAGCCACCATTTGAGTCTAAATATTCCAACCCTTCCTCTCGGTACAAGTCTTCTTCAGTAGTGCCTAAAATCACAAATGTTTAGCCCTTTTGTTCTCCCATTTCAAACCATACCACCACAAAATCTTACCCGGGACGCTTGCAATACAGAGCAAATGAGAAGAACAAACGTCGAAAGTTTGGAGGAGATCTTGTGGTTTATTTGCATCGATGATTGACACCCGACTTGCAGAATGCGTAGCTGTGCAAATCCAGACTTGGGGTGAAAGCCCCGTGCTTCCTTCAGTTCCTTCATCCCAACCATTTAGATTTACGCCACAGGCACAAAATATCTGGAACAATGAGGAATTGGAGTGGTGGAAAAATGAACGTGGAATGACTCACTTTCATGCCTGGAGTTTGTTCCATGAAAGGTCGGCAGTAAATGGGAACAGGTACGGGCAAATGTCTCCCTTGAGTAGCCGAAACTGTGTCGCTTCCACCTCGTGCTGGAGGATCTTTGCTCGTCCCAGTTAATTGCACCGTTGGGACAGTTGATTTGGGTTTTGCCGGGAGACTCCATCCGTACGCCTGCGCAAAGAAACAATTAATAAGAAACAATTCAATTCAAATGTGATCAGAGTTTTGGAGCCTTGCCTGCATTCTTCCGTCGTCCTTCCGCACGTGTGCCCTAGTCTGCTTGTACGTACCTCCTGGGTCCCTTTTTCCTTGCGTATCTCCCAACCGTCTCAATTGCAATTTCTCCGCTGACCTTAGCAAAAGGCGGTTTTGTTCAATAAGCTACACAATCCCATTTTATGAGTGAAAATGTAAGTTAGTACATCTCAGTCCTCACGGCGGATCCACGGACACCTTCATTCCCAGCTGAGTTTACAGCCACTGCACTGCCAGGCTTCGTAGGGGATGCGTGAGAAACAATTCCACCCGAAGAAACGAGTCTGTCAGTAGTGAGGCCAACAGGTGGGGTCGATTTGTTCCCAAACAAGCTACTGAAACTGGAATTAAGAAAACTATTTTTTATCAATTCATCCCAGTTTGTTAATTTGTTAATAAAGGTGACTTAAGGGGCCTTCCTTACAATGACACAATTCCCTTGTTCCCTTTCTTCTCCAGGGAAGGGTCTTGCCTTGCTGCTCTCAACATTTCAGTCCATCGAACTGCATCCTGGAGCTCCATGAATCTTTCTTTGTATTGATTCCGTTCCATCAACACCCGTGCCATTTCCACTCGTGTGAATCGCTTCCTTTGAGCAAGTGGAACGTCATCCTCGTCATCCGACTTCCCGCTTACTCTCTTCTCCGCTTCTTCCTTCAGTCGCTTCACTTCATCCTCTAGCTCTGAAATCCGAAGCTTCATTCTTGATTTCACAGCTTGTACGGACTGAATCTCTTCACGCAGAATCTCCTGTTCACTAATGAAATGTGAAAATAATGGTTAATGAAAGTGAAAACCTTTTATAATCAAATTAGAAATTATTGTACCTTGTAAGTTCATCTACTTTTGCTATGAGGTCATCTTTCACAATATTCAGAGCATTCTTTGTCGCCAGTAATTCGTTGTTCTCCAAAATTAAGTTTTCCACTTCCTTCCCCATACCTTAGAATAAAATGAGCATTAAAAGGATATTCTTACATCTTTTCAAAGGGAATTAGTTGAGAGATATGGATTAGGGTAAATTGCATTGAGCACTGCTACAAGACGAGGCAGAATTATTATAATCGACGCCTTGATTTGTTTTTAGTTTTACACATGAAAAGGATAGAAGGAAGTTGAAGCTTATAGAGGAGAATTGGGTAAAATTCTTACCAAAGAAATTATCGTTGACTGCTCCATCAAAAGGAAGCAAGTATCCGAAAAATAGAATAAAATATTTTGTGAATTAGTTTCCCTAATGACTGAGTATTAGTCTGTTATAAGCGTGATTTGGAAGAATCATTGGGAAGTGTCGAAATGTTTTAGTTAATTTAAGGATAAAATAAAGAATAAAAGCCAAAAAGTACCATTTGAACGCGTAGGTGACTCACTAAGATCACTGCAAACATCTACAAAAGAGCAACCAAAGAAATCGTGAAAAGCAAATTGAAACTTGAACAACACAAATTCAAATTGTTGTAAAAGCTTTATAACTTCGTCCGTCTGCGCGTGTGCTGTGCCAAAGCAATCAAAACAAAATGATGGGATTTGGATTTACCTGAAGAAGCGTATTCACCGGGGTGAACCCAATTTCCTACAGGGGATTAATCAATTAACCATTAATATTATTTTATTAATTAACCATTTTTCATTGGAACTCTCCTTAACTTGCCTGTAATTTCCGCGTGTTCTTCAACTGAATCCTGGAAACTGAATTCCTGATACAGCGTATTCCCACTCCGCTCTTCCCTGGTTAAAAGTAGAATAAAATGAATTAATGCATTTGATTATATGATTTGATTGTAACAATCTTGAACTTACTTTTTGTTGTGACTCTTCCCTTGTGGGGGTACAGGGGCTGAGTCTGTAAATAATAAATTGAAAAATAATTATACATGTAAAAGGTAAAGGGTAAAAAGTAAACTCAAACTGTATTGTTACTGTTACCCTTTGGATTCCCCCCATTCTGGAATTCCATTGGGTGATCAGGCTCATCCATGACCTCATCCATGGACATTTCTTCGTGAATGTTGACCGCGGAAGGGGAGTTTATGTGGTTGTGAGGATTTGAAGGATCTTGACTAGCAAAGGACTTGAGCATGGAATTACTCTCCAATGACTCAAATCCAAAGGAAACCGGACCAGCCGACCTTGTCATTAAATTCATTTTCTTCATTCCACTCCCCATCCCAAAGTTCTCAAGGCGATCTGTGCCCATGAGGATCTTCGTCCTCTCCATGTAGTCCATGTGAGTTTTGAAAAGCTCAGTGTAACGATCGTGGAGTTTCGCATACTCCTTTTTCATTTCAGTTTCTTTTTCCTCTAGTCGATTCACTGTTAATTAAAATAATTAAAATAATTACAAGTGCCTCTCTGTCTTCTAGATCGACTCCTTCCTTACCGTGGTCTGCTGCATTTTTGGATTTGAGTTCGAGCATTCGGACAATGGCCTCTAGGCTTTCCGTTTTGCTCGTGAGGTCCTTGATTTCTTCTTCTGATTGATCTTCCAGTCCCAGTAATTTCTATTGTGAGATTGATTATAATTGATTATGTTAAATGCTGTATAAAATCCTTACTTGTTCTGCGCCTTTCCTCAGCTGCTTTTCCCTTTCGTACTGTGTTACTAACTGC
Organism: Pseudachorutes palmiensis; assembly: GCA_009869845.1. NCBI lineage: Eukaryota > Metazoa > Arthropoda > Collembola > Poduromorpha > Neanuridae > Pseudachorutes > Pseudachorutes palmiensis. The sequence goes on along the minus strand of VNWY01000565.1, from coordinate 1,663 downwards.
TCGTTATCTTCCCTGAGTAATTCCACTTCTACTTCGTGCTCTTGATTCTCGGTGTAACTCAAATCCAGACATTCCAGTACATTGACGACAAGGGGCATCAGTTCCTTCACAACAGTCTCGTCATACTTGTGAATCATCCTCTCAAATTCCTGGTAGATGCTTCCGGCAAGGGCTTGGACCTAAACAAACATTTGAATTTTAAAATGTCCTCATTCCTTCAGTTTAATTACAAGTTACCTTTTCCGACATGACTATGTGGGAATCTTCTTGAGCCACGTAGATGGCTTCATGCTCCTTGTTATGCTCCATTTTAAAGTTAATTAGAAGAGTCCAGCAAGTGTCGAAGTGTGTTAATGTGGGTAATTATGAGGTGTTCCTTTTGAGGAGTTAGTAACTACAAGAGTTATGAACCCTGTAAGAGAATAAATAATTTGTGTTATGGTACTGAATTGAATGAAGGAGAGCGTATGCCATGGATGTAATCTTAATTTGTCATGGAGTTAGAACGTGATAAGGAAAGTTGATTTGGAAACTAATGATTGCTTACCCAAGGACCACCATAAGATGTAGAGAGTGTCAAGTGTCTTTGTGAGAGGTCAAAGTGAGGATGTTGACTGGGCACTGGGGTTGTTTTGTTGATGATTAATTAGGTATCATACCCAGTTGAGTTATGCGTAGGAGTTCCTTCTGAGGAATGGGAGCAGCTGATGGATGAGTCAATCAAGATGTGTATGCCTATGTATGCCCCATGTCACATGTTGACCTCCCCAGTGTCCCAGTGGACTGAAGTGTACTTAATATAGACAACTTTTGATGGTTAATTCACACTTGGAATTACAACAATTAATTAATAGTGTCATAGAGGCCAAAGTGATTCTGGGAATGGGGCAGGCTGGACTGGTGGTGGGGAAACTCAGATGGACAAAGCCATTACTCGCCCTCATGAAATTAATTAACAAAGTCAATTTAAAACCCTAATTAACATCCATTCGGGTCCAGAGTTCATTTCAATTAATCCAATTATTCCATTTATTCATTCAAAATGCCAAAATAAACTCATTTGGTCCACACAGAAAGACATTTACAACACAAAGGTAGCCTTGCATTTACTCACCTTTTCAATTACAAAACACCTTTTAAAACATATTAATCAATTGAACTTTTGAGTATTTTGGGTTAATTAATCGAATTCTTAATAATAAGTAATTAACTTACACATTACAGGTACCGTGCCATCAACCCAAACGAATGGCGTAAAACCTTTTTGCCAGAAAAACCCTGGCCTCCCATTGGTCCCTTATGGGAGGCCTTTGGGGCCTCTGATCAGTGGTTAAACTATAGCTACTTTTGGGTAGACCGCAGGGTATATTCGAACGGAACTTTGTGGATTGAATGTAGTAAATAGCTCGACAGAAGCACACAATTAAACTGAAATAATGAAACATGGAACTAGACAAGATGGAAATTACATATGGAGTAATTATCTAATCATTAATTATAAAATTAGGATTAGAACTACAAATTACTCATTTATTTGTAATATGAGTTTGGAGTTGTACTCGGTTGAGGGAGGTTGTCTCGGCCTTCGGGCCTCTCATTCATTCATAATCTTACTACGCAGTAAAAGTCAATTTTAATTCTAATTACGGAATTAGTGACCCCA
>VNWY01000564.1:0-37483 GCA_009869845.1 Pseudachorutes palmiensis | reverse complement strand
CCTGCCCAACCCTTTGTCGCCGCTTTCCCAAGTAGCACAGAATCAGCGCTGTTGAAGCAAAAGTTGTATGATTTAAGTTATGATAATTATGAGGTCTGTCGAATTTATGATAAAAGTTAAATTGTCAGCGCTTGTAGTTTACGTGTCGTCCACTGTTTCGAAAGTTCTGTCAAGTCTGAATTGGTAGACGGAGGATTTAGCAGCAGCCTGTGCGCAAAAGTCGGCATTCCGCATAGTCGATTTTACATCAGCAACGCCAGCCAAGTTGTTCCAGAATCCTTGATGCTTTAGCTCATGCGGACAGAACCTGGATTAAAGAAAAAAGTGACATGACCTCTGATGACCTGAATAGCCTGAGCTTGCCATCGCTCTTGAATAGATCTGATGGAGAAGATGCTTGTAGCAAGCTCGATCAACATGTCAACTCCGATTGGGGAATTTCCAAACTCGTCAGTACAAAAGCTATGGACGAAATCCAGCACAATCCACATGGCTTCGATAAAAATATCAAACTTTCCAAAGCGGAAAGATTTAGGTTCCCTGCGGTACTTTAAACGCTGGATTTTTTGGTCCCCAAAGGCTTTGAAACGGATTTCCTCAATCTGAAAAATTGATTTTAGTTGACGGAAAACACCTGAAAAATACAAAAATGACCTTGGCCTTGGTGGTGCATTTCGTTCCTTTGATTTGCAACGAGGCGAATGGGGAGTTGAGGCATTGCATCAATTTTTCCTGGATTATGGTGAATCCTTCCATCGGGATTTCCTGGATGTGTCCTTTGTTGATTTCAAAGTGCATGTACTTCAAGGCCTCATGGGCTTGGCTTAGGAAGAAAATTGGGACATACGCTTCACCGCATTGTTTTCGCATTATGTATGTGCAAATCTCTAGTAGGTCATGGATCCTGCTCTTGGGGAACCTAGCTTCGCTTTTTTGTCCGAATAGGATGTGATCAAACAATTTCTCAGACAGGTTTGATTGAATATCCAGGATTGGAGGTGTGCATGAGCCTGCTATGTAATTATATTCATCCATCTCCTCTTCTTCCTTGTACAGGTTGGAAGGGTCGACATCTTCAAAACATTCCTTGACACAGGAACCATCGTCCAGAACTGATTGAGCTAAAATCCAAAATTTTAATTTTAATTAAATATAATTATATAAAATTATTAACATCCTTTCGCTATGATTAGTTTCAGAGTTTCTTACATTCAACATTCAGTGGCATTTTCCCGTCAGAGCCTGACGCCGACGTGAATTCCATTTTCTGAACCTGCAAATAGTCCTTTGTAACTTCCAGACTTGAAGTGAATTTAATTATCAACGTCATTTACGAGAACAGATCCCATTTTGAAATTGGATTGGATGGGGGTGCTGCTAGGTCCACAGGCTGCTGGATTATAATTCAACCTAATAAATTCGGAATTATGCGAATGTACTGACAAATTGAGAATTGAGTTAGTGTCACTCCATACGATTTCTCGACTTCGTCTCCGTCAGGATTGTAGTAAATACATTTAGCGTTGATGGGGGTGCTGAAGAAGATTCCGTATGGACATTCCTGTGGAACGACTGGAAACTCTCTTTAGTTAGCACAATCGATTAACAGTTTCTTAGTATATACTTACACTTCTGCGGTCCTTTGTGGCAGAATCTGAGCTCTCCATTGGTTACGGTGATGAATGCCAAAAGGACATGAATGGAAAATGACATTTTGTGGTGATGACAAGGCAGCGACAAAAGGCTTGAGTCTAAGCCATATAAGCCTCCTCATTTCGAAAGCGTTGAAGCTTAACACTAACAAATCATCATTATTTAATGGCTTTCGAACGAAACCTCATAAACAAAGGACCATAGAGGGAGAGGAGAATTATACGACTTTCTCCTCTCAATCGACTCGAGCGTCGAGCACCCAATAAATGTCATCCTCTGCTCCTGGAAAAGCAATCACTCTTACGCAGATAAATGAAGCCCGGAAGTTCTGTTAATAAAATCAGTCCATTATATATTTCTCCTTTTTGTTCTGAGTGTTTGGAGAATGTAAGAAAAAACATTTTTTTTTCTGTGAGTGAACTTTGATCACAGCAGAAAGCAAAGACTTCATAGAAAGAAATTCAAGTTCAAAGTCCAGCTTTAAATGAATACTCTAAGCGCCTGAGCTTAATTTTCACTTCCGTTTTGGTAAAGAGTGTTGTAAGTATATGTAGACTTGCTTTGTCCTTTTGGGGGAAGACACGAGGGGAAGTGACTTGTTCAGTTGTAGTTTGAAACAACGGTACAGTGGTGGGTGGAAATTGAGTTTTATGTGGGAGGATTCGTAAGCCTATTTTTCTGGTACTTTATAGGTGACTGGATGGCCTTGAGGAAGTCCTTCTGGGTCTGGAGGATCAATTGGAGATTCGTGATCCATTCTTGACGTCGCTCGGCAGAACTTGTTTGACAGACGTAGGAAAGTGTAGGCTTCCTTGGATCGGTGCTCTTAAGAGTAAACTTGAGTGGATCTTCATCATCCACTTTCTCCGCTAGGCTCATCTTGTTCACCTTAATAACAATAGAAATTCGTTAGTCTTCCCTGTCATCGAGCATACTTGGAATTAATTTTCTTTGAAAAGAAGCCCTTCCAAATCACAAAATCAGCTATAAATTATAAGGAAGATGATGAGGGAAGCAAAATTAATATACCTGAATATGGGCCTTGTAGATGTAGACTGGATTGGAAAATTGCGTCTTCTTTCCAACGGGTTCGGAGAAATATGATGTTCTGCTCGAACAAGAAGACTTGAAGTTCCTTCCCTTTGAAACCGATGGCAGAGGAGCCTTCAGCGCAAGTGAGGGGTCCAAACATGACTCTGTCAAAAGGTTTGGTTCCATAAATTCTGCTTCTATACATTGAATTGGAAGTGGTATACTTACAGTTTCCCTTGTGCAGTGATTTTGCCCTGAGTCATGAAAAAATATATGCACATTCAGTAAAATCAAAGCAGAATTGGTGGATTTTATGCTAATGTAAGCAGTTTATAACTTACGTCAAAACCTTGGAGCCTTCCTACATTCATCATGTCATTGGCTTCCTTAGGTACGACTGAAAAACAATACAATTTCATTGACGCATTATATTGGTGAGATTAATTGGATGTTATACCATGCATGACGGCAACAGCTTGACGTATTCGCAGAATCTCCTGATCCTGCCCAATACGCTCTGTGTACTTTTGAATGTCCTTGAGGAGCAGTTGATACTTCATGATCCGCTGCACAGGCTTGATGAGCAAATCACAGAGAGTCAATTTGTGACCCAACTTTTGGCGAATCTCCTGTTCAACATAAAATAAAAGTTGGAGACATGTTCATTAAGGAAATTAAATCCATACCTCAAAGTAGGAGTCGATGTGTTCTGAGACAATGAACTCTGACATGGGTTTGTTTTGGCAGTAAACAACGTACATGTGAAGTTTTCGTTCATGCTTTTTAAACAGAAGCCCTAGCTCCTGCAAAAAGTAAAATAAACCGGAAGTTAGTGGGAATAGCATTAAATTAAATTATAAACTGTTAACTCACCTCTACTCCTGACTCTAAACACTTCTCCAGGCCTTTTAGAAATATACTGAAAAGAGCAAGTGTGAATTAGTGATAAGTTTGAATTGGATTTACACACTCCTATGGACTATGAACTTACTCTCGATGCCATTCGTAAATAGCTTCCAGGTTTCCAAAAATGATTTTGTCCCTTCCGCCACGGAGGTCATCCGGCATGGGGATTTCATCACTTCGCATTAAGCCCAGGTACCCTTCGACTACTTCTCCGAGGTCACGAACATAGTCACGCTCAGTTTCTACCAATTCCTGTAGAACGTAGGACCTCTTCTTCTCAGCTAGTAGGAGCGGGTCTTCAGTTGCACCAAGACATTCCTCTGGAGTTTCTGGGACGGTCTCAGGCACCACTTCCCCAAGCACCAACTCGGAGAGGCTTCGCGTCATTGAGCTCAGAACCCCATCCCGCTCAGAGTGCTCAGCCTACAGAAGATAAAAATTCAAATCAACAGTTTGTCGTCAAAGAAGTCGGCAGGTCCTTTCATAAAAAAAAATCTCATAAAGTAAACTCTTGCTGTGCATACCATCCTTTCTCGGACGATTTCTTCCAGTTCCGTTGCCAACTTGGCCGTAGTTGAACTTTGCTCATTTTCTCCAGAAGCCTGAAAATCCCATTTGCGTCAATGTTAGAAAGTTGGGGGAAACAGGGTGTCGGAAATTGCCATCAAATCCTTGTTGGCGACTCACCACTTCTGGCTGTTCTGTTGCATTGGGAGTTGTGATCGGCGCCATGGGCGGAGGGACTGGGACTTCTTCCTCTTCTGGCTCACCCTGGGATACTTTGTTCCCCATCTTCGTACTGGGCTGACCCTGGAAGAAAAATAGGAAAATTCTCATTAGTATTCTGCTGGAGCGATATTCGTTTTTGGAATGAAAAAGAATAAGTGCCTTGGGGACTTTCTCATCCTCAAGGATAGGGCCTTTGCTCAGTCTGTGAAAAGGACGGAGGAGCTTCTTCATTCTGTCCAGATAGAAGCACAAAGGACAAAGCTGATCCTGCCAATACTGATGACAAACAAGAGTTCTAGATCTCCAGATCGGATATGCTCCAGACAGACAGGACTAAGGTGAGTTATTTGTCAAAATTCTAAACTGATATGAAATGAAAAGTTTTGGGTGGAGTAGGAAAGTCTTTTGCCGTGGTTTCCTACCACTTCCGCCAAAAACAATTCATCCTCTCCCCTCTAATGAGCCACAATTAGTCTTCCTTGAAGTAAAGACAGAAGAGCCTCCTCTGGTTACATAAAGAATAAAACGAGTTTTGCAAACTCTTTTTTACTTTTAAACGATCCTGACTATAAGTAAGTAAAAAAATGAGGAATGGGGAATGAGATCCTTTAGAACCACTCAGAATCCCATCAACTCAATTGCTGGAAATAAACACAAACGAAGCGTCTAATGCCTTGCGGCTCGCACTTTAAAAGCCCCAAGGAATGTGTCTCACTGTCACTCACTGGCTGCTGTCAACGCGTGCCTGATGGGAGACAAACAGAATAATAAATTCCGAATGCTGAAACTGAAACTTTTCTATATTCCAAGGTCATACCTTCATTCTGACCTTGTTTTCAAAAAGTAATCGCAGTTACAAACCCAGTGTGTGATTGATTGGAAAGGGGACAATAGGACTGCCGCCGTGACTAACTTTGTAATTAAATACTTTTCAACTTAGACAGAAGCAGCAGCCTGTCTCTGGCGACAAGTTTCCAAAAACGGAAAAGAAGTATGGCCATATTTGGACTTCTGCGTGCCTTACCTTAGTTCCCCTTTCTGTCCCTGTTTTCTTCCCGTCCTTCAACGCGTCTCTCGATGAGGGTGTTTCCGTAGAATTGAGCTTTCCGTGACTCAATTTTCGAAGCGGAGGTGGGAGCCATTTCCTTAAATCAGCAAATGACTCAATCAAAATCGAATTTATTGCACAAACATGCTGTAAGACCAAACACCCTTTTCCTTACCCGCTGAAAACTCTTCTTTTCGGGACTGGAGATGTGGATGCAGCTGGGGTTTCGGCGTCCCTTACTGGTGGTTCAGGTGGTGGTCCTGAAAAGAAGAAACAGAAACCACAGATTTAGTTAACGCCGTAATAAACACTCTTAATCGTAAGGAAAACATAAAACTGAATCACTTTATAAAAGGCTTGGGGTAGGTAACCTTTCTTTTGAGGTGGGGGTAGAGAATTTTGACTCTTCGACCTTCTGAATCGGTCCTTGAATGTGAACATGAGAACTTCCAGTGAGTCTCATCTCAGCAGAACATCATAGATTTGCACAAAGTCAGAGACACGGATAACCTTCTCTACTCGAAAGAAGGGAAGTTGAAACTGGGTCATGAGGAATTGGCACTTTCTCAATCAAAGAATATAAAAGAGTCGGAGTCCTCCTCCACTCTCGTCTTTCAAAAAATAAGACTAGTACTCAGCAGGAATAAAAACGACGTCACCCACCCACCAGAAGAGCCAAACACGAAAAACAACAATGACGATGGGGTGAGATTCGGAGGAGTGGGATATAACAATGACAATCTACTTCCTGTTTTAGCAGACAACTTCTTCTTTTACCGACCGAATGTAACTACAGAGGTTAGGCCACCGGACGAGAAAAAGCAAACTTACTGGAGATCTCCAGGAGTCTGACTGGGAGTTTGAGCTGAGGAAAGTTTCCCTAAAGATATCCAAAGAGTCGCTGCTCCTGGGAAAGTGTAAAGGCGCTTTGGACTCCCTAATGATGAGCGGAGCTTAGAAAATGGGGGAAGAGGTCGAAGGGAAGGAGACGCAGAGAGGCTGCTCAGCCTCCGCATCTCACCGTAATCTCCACAGTGAGCTCTCTTTCCCTCCCACGGCGCAACTCTCCCGCTTCCCTTTTGGCTAAAAAAACTGGAGGAAACCAGCAAATAGCACTGGAAGGCTGGAAACTTTCTTTCTTTCTCTCATTCGCTCATTCATCACACGCTCCAGTGAGAACTGACTCCGACAAGGTTTCCAATTCTTCACTCCAAAGAATGCTAAATGCAAGAGGGCAAAGGGACACGTCTCTGGGCTATAGTCAGACAGAGAGAGCCTGAGAGACAGGAAAAAACAATAATAAATATCATGAATTCTTATACAAAAGAAACACTTCTCGCATAAATTATATAATTATGCTACTGACAAAAACAGATGAAAGGAACAAAGGGAACAAAACAAGTATTTTTGTAATTTCAAGTTTCCCAAATTGATCAATCTCAAGAGATCAATACTAGTAATTACGAATTGCCTAGCGACATTTCCTGACTTTCTCAAAAAGGTATTTTCCTTATGGTTCTTTTATGATCCCAAGTGGCCGTGGTCGTGGTAACTTTTTCCAATGAATTGGATATTACTTTTCCTTCTTCCACCGTTAATCAAAAAATGATACGTTTTGTTAGAAAAGAACTGTCCTGGGAAAAAGGATTTACTCCCCTTGTCGGGATAGGATTCTTTGATGAGATAACAAACAAGGAAAACGAGGGAGGAGGCCCTTCACTTACCAGCTTCTGGAGATGTGACCTTGGAGTCTTCATCCCGGCTCACCCACGCGCTGACAAGATCACCGCCACTGCCACCCTGGAAAAGACACACACACACAAAATGAGAATCCGAGATGGGTGAACATTGAGGAAATTGAGCAGGAAATCTGCCCTCCTTCCTCTCCCGGAGACATGGAGAAAAGTCCCTGTGACTCTGCCGGGAGCTTCCATCCGAGGGAAAGAGAAAAGGTCACATTATTAGGAAGATGATGATGAAAATTCATAACTCAGTTTCCCAAGGTGCAAAGATGAAAGAACAAGAGGGAGGGAAATCTGCCCGGGACTTTGTCGCATCCTCCTCCTCCAATCAGCGCTTCCTAAGCTCCAGGAGAGTTACCTGCCGGAAGGTTGAGAGACGAGCGGAAGCTGGTGAGTCAATTGTCTGCTGCCTCGAGAGCTGACTCCGAGGTCGAAAGGACTCCCTACCGAACCACGAAGGGATGGAAATCTTACGTCGTGGTTTCCTATCCATTATTGAGTTTCAGGTTATATTGAAAATGGAATCATGGCTACCCTGAATATCCCTTTACACAGCTACACTTGGGCCTAAATCTTATTTTCTGAGACACTACGAAAGACTGTCCTCTGCCTTTGGAATTATCCACTGGAATGACAAACAAAGCTAGGAAGTGGAGTTGAGCTCAAGAAGGGCAGGAGTTCCTTGTCTTTGTTTGCACAGGAGGTTTTAAGTGGGAAAGAGGGCAGAGGTCGAGGAGTAGTGTTAAAGTAAGGAGTATAATTGATGGGGATTCCTTTATCTCCATGCGCCCTAACACTATTCGATTCAACTCACTGACAAGGACTTGTACAAACTTTGTTGGAAGTTTTCTTTTGCCGGAAAAGAAGTGGGAGAGTTGGGCTGGAGGAAAAGGAGAAAGTGGAGTTCTCACTTAATGTTATATTTGTTCGACTGACTTACCTGCTCCGTCGAGGTCTGTGTTGGCGGATTTGATTCTTCGTCAGGGGAGTCTTCATGGAACGTGGACGCGCTGCTGTTGGCAGTTTCTGTCTTGGATGGACTCCTGGGGAGACGAAAGGCGGAGTTCAAGTACGTCTCCTGAATGACTTCCCGGATCTTCTTCACCCACAGTCGCTTCACCTCCACTGACGACGCCTAGAGACCAAAATACAAACAATACAAAAGTTAACTTCTCAGTCACATGCGAAAACATCATCAGCACATGCTGGAAAAAAGGGCCACAACAGGCCACCCCGACTCCCTGGAATTTTTATAAAAAGAACCAAGAGTCACGTTATGTCCGGATTAATTCCCAAATTAAATCTACTCAATTCCCTTGACATCTTACTCCAGCGTGGGCTCCGTCAAGCGTCTGCAAATCCCTTCTCTCTCTCTCTCTCTCTTGGATTTCCATAATGCACATAAACATTCTTAAAACGCATGAGAAGTTCAGGAGTTGAACAACAACAGCAGATGTGGAGGAGATCAGTGTTCTTATATATAGTAACCAAACATGCAAATAAGCTATTACTCATCAATGAATTTTTAAACTTATACAATGTGGTGGAAAGCATAAAAGTTCCTCTTTCTCGAACATTTTTGAAACTTTTCTTTTTTGGAAGGAAAATGAGTATTCCATAGGATCACATTATCCCAAAAATGAAGAAACGTGACATCGTAAATTGGGATTTGATATCAGTAGGGCAAATTAACGAAACCCCTGAAACGTGAACCCAAGTTAAGCCCTTTTGTCATTTTCCGAGAACGTGTTCATATTATTTTTCGTTAGAGAACGGGGTTACCTTGATGACGATCCTGTAGTCAGAAACTGGAGATCTCCCCGTCCACACGGCGAATTTGGATTCATCTCCATCCATGCATTCACTCACGCCCAGCTCAGATGTCTGAAATAAAGTTAAAAAGAAAAGAAAAATGAGCACCACTCGAGCACACCACACACTTTCCCCCATCATCCCTCACGTACCAGAAGCTTTTGCTTGAAGAGATACTTTGGCTTCGTGGAGTCCTTGACTTCCTTGGCAAAAAGGAGATGGAGATCAAACAGAAAGAGACGACGTTCCCTTGCTTTGCGGAGTAGATGCTTGGGATCCCAGACAAGGAAGCTTTCCTGAAGGATGACTTCACCAAGAGACTCCAGTCGGACATCCCCACCTTCCAGCAGACTCAGGTGCATTGCATCGTTAGCCTTCTTTGGAACATTCAACATTACTTCCAAACCGTCCTTATGATAAAAAAAAACATTTACTTTCCTTTATACATTTAACTTCCATTTATTTTGGATTTTGGTGTGAAACTTACATGGATTTCTCCTCTCCCGTCATCAGCAGTGGCTTGAAGGTCCTTGAGCAGGAGTGCATACTTTGTAATTCTCTGGACGGGTTTGATGAGAAAGGCCGGCAGTGGATGCTCAAGGCCATTTGAGCGTTGGACACCCTCAAAGAATCCACTCCCCTCATTTACCAAAAGCGTATTTGACTCTGGCTTATTTCGACAGTATTCCACATACATGTCGAATTTATGGGCCCAGCGGACAAAGCAGTGACCCACATCTTCTGGGTTCCTTGAATACTTTTCCAGCTCACCCAGGAAAACATCGCGATGGAACAGGAATATTTCCTCCAGATTCCCAAATAAAGTTCGCTCCTTTCCTCTCAGGCCTGTAGGAACATCCACCGCACCGCGGAAAGCGGCGACATAAACTTCGACGCAACTCCGCAAATCACTGACGTAAGCCCGCTCCGTCGCCAGCAACTCGCTCATAATAAACCTGAGAACCCCATTTTGTGTTGTTACATTGGTTTGGGGTGGAAATTGTTAAATTAGTAGCATTACTCTCGTCGTCGTCGCCGCTTCGTCTCTTGGTCGTTGAGCTCTTGCAAAGCCCTAGAGTCTTCTCCACTGAGGCGTGATTCCAAACTCGAGTCAGAATTCCTATCCTCAGCTTTACCCCCACCATCCTCCAATACACCCCTGTTTCCAAAGTGCAAAAATTATGCAAACTCTCATTTAGAAGCAGATTTGAACTAAAAGTTATTCTAATGTTAATTTACCTGTATGCGTCTAGTCGCCGGGAAAATTCCTTGAGCTTTTCCTCTTACACCAGAAATTAATTCACGGACATGAACCCCATGTCCGCCTTGGCTTTTGTCCAAAAGGTTTTCGCTTACTCCCAGCAATCCTCGAATTCGCTCTTTCCGCTCCTAGTGAATTTGAATGGTTGCAATTTTCTTATTTAGACAGGTATTGAAGCGCTATTTTATACACTACCTTGACAGCGGTTTTGAACTGATTGTGTTCCCGTAAAAGCGTTTCTTTGTCCTGTGGGTGGACAGGCTCATCCCGTCCCCGTAGGTACACCTCACCAGAATCGCGAATCCAGACAACAGCTTCTTCCACAGCGACTTCAACGTCTACCACCAACAGAGCTTCTTCTATACTTTTTTTTCGTTCTGCCCAGTACTCTCGTACTCGATCTTCTTGTAAAACGAGTTGCTCCAATCTCCCTGGAATGATTAAAAATCTTAGCTAATTCTAAATAGTTAATTGTACAGATTACTTGGTATTAGCTTTACCTTTTACTCTAATTTCCGGTGAGCGGACAGAGGGATCTTGATAGGAAAAAGTTGCTCTACCGCAAACTTTCANTACCTTTTACTCTAATTTCCGGTGAGCGGACAGAGGGATCTTGATAGGAAAAAGTTGCTCTGCCGCAAACTTTCAAGAAATTCCGTCCAGTTGCTCGAGCGTGTGCTGAATAAAAATCAAGAAAAGACTCGTGTATACGCAGCTATTGAAATGTATAAATTCAGAATCAAATGCGTACTGCATGCTTTCATAAAAGCTTCCTTCTGTTCTTCGTGCTTTTGAAGGCGGAGCATGATACTTTTCCGTTTATCTTCTAGCGGTAACATTACAGAATCGTCAGCTCGTCGGTACTCTCGTTCCAAACTTTCCAAGACTGAGAAAACCTGGAATAAATGGGATTGTTAAATGTTTGTAAGTTAGCCATTTTTGGTTTTTCTAACCTGGTCGGCAGTTCGGTAGAAAGCGAGGGCCGTAGAAAATAGTTTGTGTCTTTCTTCCGCTGCTGAAATCAGTTCACGCCAACGGATAGAAACTTCATCCGAGATCTTCTTCAGTCCAGCTGAATCACAATGATTCCCTCCTACCAATGCCTCCGCACGAAGATTCACTTGAACCGCAAAGTTGTGTGTCTTCTGCAATTCAACAAAGAGTAATCAGTATCCTAATCTTTCAATGGGAAGCAAAAAATACTCTTACCTCGAGTGCCTTTTTTAATTTCTCATGATCCTTTTTCATTTCTTCGGCCTCAGCAAGGGTACTTGGGATACAAAAAGTAGCAGCCAGCATCGTTTCTCCGTTTCGAATCCATGAAACAACCTGTCGCAACAAAGACAAAATTATACACACAAAATAATATAAATTGGCCTGAGACTCTTGCTAAGGTTCCATACCTGAGCCGCTTCATTCTTGAGTTGTAGTAGTTGCTGCAACTGAATGAGCCTTTGTTTCCTTCGCTCTCCAACAGCTTCCACTTCAACATCTTTTTCCTCTAGAAACTCAAGGGCTACAGATACTCTGGATTCCCCTGCCAAGTCTCCACTCCGCTCCAGTATCTACAGATGTCATAATTTTCACGCTCTAATGCTGGAAAAACAATTTTAAAACCCACTCACCTGTTTCAATTCCTGACCTCTCCGAATGAGCCCAAAAAGTCTTCCCTGCATACTCGAGAAATTCTCTGATTCTGCTCGGAGTAAATCCTCCACTTTCTCAAGTCTCGGGTCTTTCCCGACGTCCTCTGACACCTGTGCCTCCCAAACGACTAATTCTCCACTTGCCTAAATCCCGATGTGAATAAAAATGTAAACCCACGCAATCCGAGATCCGCTTACTTAAATCCCACCAAAAAGAAACAACAACTTACATCCTCAACCTCTTTCTCGAACATGCTCAACTGTAATCCTGCCTCCAGGCGCACTTTTCGTGACTCCCATAACTCTTCCAGGTCTGATCTCTGACGATCTAGTCTGCGAAGTGCTGTTTCCACCGCTTCCACAGAACCTGCACTTTCCCCACCAACGACGCCACTACAACAAAAGATTAAAGTTTTTCTTGAAAAAAAAAAGAGTCCGGGAGAATCTTGAAAGTACGGAAGCTTTTACCGAAGATCAGCCAAGAGTCTTTCGCCTTCTGAGAAAGTACTAAGAACCAATTGGAGTCCGGTTGATCTCTCTTCCTCCCAAGCTGCTAATGAAAGGTCTCCATTCACTGCAGTTTCTCCACCTCCGCTTAATAATTTCTCACAGAGCACTCCAACCTGAGACGTGACATCGTTAGAAGGAATTTCCACTGAATTTTTATCTCACACAAGTCCTCGCTTTTTGGGATAATGGGATTATAACCTCTTTTTCTTGAGAGAAGAAGCAAACCGCTGCATCCACCACACGTCTCCGTTCTTGTACTCGAGCAGCAAAATTTCTAACGACGGTGTCAAGGTGGTGAGCAACAGCAAAAATTTCTCCTTCTGCACACTCCCCTGTTCGTGCCAGCTCGTCTGCAGCCACCAGTAGCTTCTCCGTATTCGTGTAGGTATTCTGCAATACATAAAACATCCTGCATATCACGACCACTGAATTTTTATTCGAAATTAAATTGTTACACACACCTGCACCACTTTCTCAAAGTTGGTCTGACTTTTTTGAGCAGCAAGTGCCTTTTGTAGGTTTCTCCCAACACTCACACTGCGAGAAAGGAACTGTTCACCGTGTTTCTCCAACCAATCCATCACCTGCAGAAAGTGAAAAGTTTAGACGTGACTTAAATAACGAAGAAACAGATTCCGTATTTATGCCGACAAAACAGCCTACCTGTTGTACGTCTTCCTTGAAAAGTTTGAGAGCAAGTCGCTGATGAAGTTTCACTTTCTTTGATGTCCACTTTTGCTCCAGCCTTCGGTGTCCGTCGAGTATTTCGTGTATCACTGCTAGCACATGCTTAGCTCCGGATGAGTAATCTGCCGCTGGATCACGGCACCATTTCTCCAGCACGCCGCCCAACTTGTTCAAAAAATATAAATAATTAATAATACTGACATGAGTTTAATTAGTTGTCATTCACCTGCTTGTGAATCTCGAGTCCAGGTTGATTAGAAAGATGGACAAGGTGGTCCAATTGGTACAAAAGTTTCTTGCTAGTTGAGTGAACCTGGATGATAATTTCTATGCTCAGTACACAAATCCGTATTAAAAGATGCAGTCCTTACTTCCGTATACGCAGAACACATAGCTTCGTAAATGGCCTGATGGTGATGAATACTTTGTTCCAAGAAACTCGCCTCTCCGCCACCAGGCCCGATGTTTTCGCAAGCACTTCCCCAGTTTACCATCTCAGACGCATACTACACACAGGAAAACTATTGGATTTCAGCGAATTAATTTGGAGTGAAGATGTCCCACGCCACTCAGGATCCCATTACCTGTTCCGCCTTCTGATGAAATGCAACAGACAGAAGGAGCAGTGTGTTTCTGGCATCTAGGGCAGCTGTGAGCTGATTCCAGGCTCTGTTTATCTTCCCACCAAGGAGGCGGATGTGCGTCGCTGCGTAATGATTCGTGTCTACCATGTGAGAGGCCATTGCTAAAATACGCTTAATACTTCCTAGCCCATTCTACAAATAACAAAAAAAAATCCTTTTCATTTCAGAACAGAATAAAAGTTTAAATCCACTTCAACTCCTATTACCATGAGATTGTGTGTAAATTGTTCGTGGTCGCTCTGTAATCTCTCCGCGCCTTGGTGCGTTTGTCCAATCTCAACGTAAGTTGTTAGGAACGCTTCGTGGCTATGCCTGATCCAGTCAAGCATCTAAGGCAAAAATATAAAATTAAGAAAAAAATATTTTGTATGGCTTTTTAAAAATAAGACTTCCATTACCTTTTTACAGTCCTGTTCAAAATGTCTGAGCTGAAAACATTGGTCGAGTTTCGTCTGTTTTTGATTCCACAAAGTGAGCAGTTGTTCTTTTGCACCGTGAATTTGTTCCACCATCCCAAGGATTACGGGGATATTCGCCTATATAAAATGGGTTTCAAAATATTTTGCAGGGTCTAAAAATTCCGTGTTACTCCGCTAGCAGCTTGTACCTGAATATCCGGGTTGGAAACTACAGATGATGAAGAGGAACTTCTACCAGAGTAACCAGAGTCGTAACCCGATCCACCGGAATCCCCACCCAGTCTGCAAACAAAAGGTTTAGCACAAATACTATACACAGAGGGATGATGACACAACAAGAATATATGAGTAAAGTACCTTTTAAGTAGTTCCTGCCCCATGGCGTCCACCTCTTCGAAAGTCGCTCTCGAAATTTTTTCTTTAATTTCCTTGTGACGATCGATAGCTCTTTGAACAAGTAGGACATCCTCAGGAAAATCGCATCGACCCACATCCTCTCGCCAATCTTCCATACGATCCAGTAACTCACTTCCAACCCAGAGGAACGCTTCCAGAGATAAGCGACGCTCCACCCAGATGCCATGGTCGTAAGAAAAACTTCCACCAAATTCCGGTGGAAGCTGGTTAGAATCTACAGCTTTCAACAAGCATTCCACTCCTACCAAGGTGGTCTAAATACAAAAAAAATGCGTCAAGCATCACATTCCAATGAGCATACAGGAAATTCCGATTACCTCAAAATGATACTTTGTTGCTCCAATAGAAGTGCGTTGTTTCTGCCAGAAATTCTCTGGTTTGATAATGTAGACGACATGAATGGATGAGGGGAAGTACTCATTGAGGACCTTGAGGATGGGCTTGACACTTGACCAAGTGCCACCGCGCATGTCAACGACGACACTGAATCCACGCTCACGAGCATCTTCCCTGAAAATGGTACAAAAGCGGCATATAATTTATTTACTATACGTAAAGTTAAATATTTGTTTCATTCATTGTGTTTTTACAATAGAAGCACTTCAATGCCGCTTATGATTTCATTGATGAAATTATAGTTATTTATTTGTCCTGTCTACAGCGAGTGGCCCAGGATTAGATAAAGCAGAGAGTCGAGACTTACTATAAAAACGCAATGACAAGGAATAAACTGGCGAGTCAAACTTATGCGATTCAGATGCAACTGGAGTCGTCGTTTGGCTTAAGCCTCCTCTGGAAATTAATTCAACTGGGGTATTTATCATACATTCCAGATGGAATTCCTTGTGAGAGTGACAGGGGTTAAGCTGAGGGGAGGTGGACATTCTTATCAATTTCAGAGCCATAAGGGGAAGAATGTTGGGACAAAACAGATAAGACGTCCAGTCAGTTAAGCGTCTCCTGGAAAACTTTGTCTTTAGTTCGGTAGGAGCCGTGGCTACCGACGGAGGTGGCAGGGTAAAATGGAAGGGGTCAAGCGGAGGTCAACTACTGACGAAGAACAACAAGAGTCCCACAAGAGTCACAAAAGATTTAAAACTGGTAAGCGCTGCTAATATAAACTTCTGCTGAGGTCGTTCAACTTCAAGAGAGTTAAGTTAAGATATAAACAATTTTGCTACTAATTGGAATTATTTCCAGGGTACAATAACAGTAGTTCCGTTGATGACTTTCCACCATTGGATCATCCATCGGATCAGCCCCTCGATATGACTCTGAGCTCAAGGAAACGGGCACTTCCTTCGTATCTGCAAGAAGATGAACCATCACCGGTACCACCGGCAAAGAAGCTCTGTCCAGCAGCACCGACGCCAAGTATCATGCCGGAAGCGATACGATTGAAAAGAAAGCCACTTCGGAGTCTCTCAGTAATAACTGACAACAAGAAGTCACGGTCATCCTTGATCATCTCACCTGAGGAATACTCGGATGAAGGGATCAATAACCATTTCAAAAAGAGTCTTAGCAAATATACTGGAGTACCGCTAAAGCTAACTGGAGCTACTGAACGTAAGTTATGAATGCCAATTCATATCTTATTTCTGTCTATATACAACTGTCCTTGACATTCCAGGTGAAGTTGATGAGCATTTCCTTCGGTCTTTGGGATGGGAAGTCTGGTGGCGAATCAGGGTTCAAGCAAAACAAGATAAGAAGTTAGCTCTAGAAGCTTCACTGCAGCAGCTCAAGCAAGCACCGGTTTCCAACACTTTTGTTCAATAAAATTAAATTCTTACGGTGGGATGGAGACGAGGTAGTGGACGAGCCTTTTCAGTTCTTCTGATTGTACACGTTCCCTTCGTGGAGTGTTCGGGAAAAGCAGCAAGGGTCCACCGCGTCTATCCCTGCCACCCGGTACGAGTCCCAAACGGTCCTGGAGTAGACCTAACACATCTTCCCCACGTGGACCGTCCATTACCTGGAACAATCAAAACGCGTTATTAGAAGTCAGGGCATTGAGCTCATAACGAGATTCCTTGATGTAGCCAATTTGGTGTCTTTAGGGAGACGCGGAAGTTATTTGTTGGCTAATTCCCAAGTGTCATATTCCTAGAAACTAGAAAGAACAATAGGGTGCTAACATAATAAAATTTCTTTGGGAAAGGTAGCAATGACCATCAAAAGCTTTAGTTGAGTTTTGACTTCACTGGAAAAAAGGGGGTGGCTGGAATGGCTCCGAAGAATCACAGGGAAAAGTAAAGTACCAACTACCAAAAGCTCTAATTTAAACTTTTAGCATAGTTCTGTCCAGAAATCTCATAGAAAATATAAAGATAAGATTTTCTCTGAATAGGCGATCACGACCACGGCATGTCCAGAAGCTTCCTGGAGCAAATAAATTCCCACCGTTAAAGTCAGGGTCGAATGAGCTGAAGGGACCTGAAATCTCCCACGAAGCACCAGCAAACGATCCACTGGAAATCCTTGATAGGATACAAAGAAGCTCAGTTACTAGCAGCCTCACTCACAGGAGCAATGTCAGAATCCAGCCGCACTCCAGCTCCAACCGGGTCAGGAGCAACTTGGAATTCCAGCCTTTGTCACCGTTCAAGGGAGTGAACGTCCACGATCCCCAGCCTTTGTCATACGTTCACGCCTTCCTTCCTTTTGCCTTCTTTATCTACGGGATCATCTTTTATTTCACAATCAGATCTAGAAACAAAAGGAAATCAATTATAAGTCCTTTATCCGTATGAACCAATGCATGACCCACCTGTGCACTGCAAGTCATATGAATAAAAATTTACAGGTCGTTGGATTCTAATACTGTTTGGGGTTAATAATACTGTTAGGACAGCCACAAGAGGTTCAGTCAGGGTTGACAACCGGTGTGCGGTGGTGCGTCAACTATTAAAATTCGTCACCCCCACCTTGCATCAGGGTAGAAATTGTAATGTTGACAAACTACTCATTTAGTGAAAACAAAAAGGGATAAACACAAAAGTACAAAAGATACAAAATGTCGTAGTGTGATGAGCTTGAGGGTTGATTGAGATGACCCTGTGATTAATTGAGGACTGATTGACACCATAACTTAACTTTAATTGAGTTGTCTGTCACTTCATAAAATCCAAAATACAAGAGAAATCAGAAGGAGAAAAAAGGAGGAGATCTTCCCTTTCTTCATTTAAAAACACAGAGCCAAAGAGAGACGCCTCTGGGCATTTGGACATAAATAAACCAAGGATCACCTGTAAAGGTCAAAGGTCATGAATGGAGCTCATGCATCAATTCATCATACAGAAATACTTCACGGTAATTGAGCATCGAATTCCCAATTGAATTCTCTGCTTTCCAAAAACGGCAGTGATTCATCTAGCAGCTAATTTTCTTGTGTCAATTCTGAGATTTCTTCTTCATTCGCGCTAAACTTGAAGTCCAACATTAGGTGAATAAATCACATTTCGGCTTACGTATTCCACTGAACTTGCAGACCTTCACCTTACTGCCTATTTTGGAATATTCACCCATTTTGTATGACATTTCCGAGGCTAGTCTGTCTTTGATCAATTGTATGTCAATTGTATGGATGTCCAGAACCTCGTATAAGCTGATATGAACTAGATTTAAGTTATTCCTGGAAGTAGTATCAACTTCACTATCTCTCCCGTTTGAGCTACATCCCCATTCGATGGTAGTCTTGTATTTCTGAAGCAATATGACAAAACTCCAACCTCCTTTGAGAGCTGGCTTGCCAAAGTGGCGTCCTTTTCTCTATCGCCACGAAAACATTTTCCACAATGTTTTCACCAAGTTCAGAAACATATTCCATTATATAACCTAACATTTTAATAGTAGCAGAGTAATAAATAACCTAAATAACCTAATAAGTAGACATACCAAACCTAATCTGAGCATATGAAGCATATGAAGCATACGTTTCAATTTCTATACGTTGGGGCCTTGAATTAAATTTAATTTAAAAATTTATGGAAAAGTGTTTTGAACAATATTTTCAACAACATAAAAAACGCAAATGCTGAGGTAGGCCTACCAAATCAAATCTAAGCATTATGAACTATATGAGATTATGTTTCAATTTCTCTACGTTGGAACCTTGAATTAAATATAATTTAAAAATTTATGGAAAAACGTTTTGAACAATATTTTCAACAAGTTATCATATTCCATTATATAACCTAACATTTTAATAGTAGCAGAGTAATAAATAACCTAAATAACCTAATAAGTAGACATACCAAACCTAATCTGAGCATATGAAGCATACGAGATTACGTTTCAATTTCTATACGTTGGGGCCTTGAATTAAATTTAATTTAAAAATTTATGGAAAAGCGTTTTGAACAATATGGAAAAGCGTTTTGAACAATATGGAAAAGCGTTTTGAACAATATTTTCAACAAAATAAAAAACGCATATGCTGAGATAGACCAACCGAATCAAATCTAAGCATTATGAACCATATGAGATTATGTTTCAATTTCTATACGTTGGGGCCTTGAATTAAATTTAATTTAAAAATTTATGGAAAAGTGTTTTGAACAATATGGAAAAGCGTTTTGAACAATATTTTCAACAACATAAAAAACGCATATGCTGAGATAGACCAACCGAATCAAATCTAAGCATTATGAACCATATGAGATTATGTTTTCAATTTCTCTACGTTGGAACCTTGAATTAAATATAATTTAAAAATTTATGGAAAAACGTTTTGAACAATATTTTCAACAAGTTAACATATAAAAAGCCAATATGCTGACTAGACCTACCAAATCTAATCTGAACATGAACCCTTGGATTATTTTACAGTTTCTTTACATTCGAACCTTGAATTCAAGTTAAAAGTAATGGAAAACCACCAGATCAACAGGTCCAAGTTTCAATTCTTTTTATATATAAGTGATTAACCATAACCTGTCTTTTCGATCAACATCCGCCGGTGATCGCTGGTATTGTACGATTGTACCAGTTTCAACAAGACTTGCGTTCGTCATTTTATTCCAGATTGTATCAATAATTCGACGAATCCATCATTTGTTTTGGTGTGCGTTCTGGAAATAACTGAAGAAACTCGGCCTCATGAAATTTTTATTTTAATTTCGTGATGGTGCTGTTTGTTGCTCATCTGTCAATTTGACGACTGCTGTTTTGTTTGCGTGTGGTTTCCCAAGAACGTGAAAATAGTTTAAAAATCCTCTCGTAAAAATTCTAAAGTTTAGTCGTGGAAGAGGGCCTTACGACACGCTCAATCAGTGGAGGAGTCTGAGAAATAGACATTCCTTAGAATTTACTCAAAATGCATGCATGCCGACAGTCCGTATGCCGGTGTCGTCAGTCATGACAGTTTAGAGATTCAATCGTCAATCGTTTGTATTCAACTAAAAGTTTATTCCCTTCAAACTTGCCCAAAACAAGGTTGTAAGGTTTGCCTGGACTTCAGGCATAGGCAGTTGAATAGCAATGGCGAAAGAGAACCTAAAGGTAAGACAGTGACCGGAAGTAATTCATCCATGTTAAAAGTTTAAAATGGGAAAAATCCATCTGTTTTTTGTAACTTGATCATTAGGGAATATCGTTTGATGATTATTGAGGATGGATCTAATTTTATCCTGGTTTCACTTGTTTTTTGCTAGGTACAAGCTGTACCGGAATCTATCAATTTCCCAGCAGAAGAAGATAAGATCTTGGAACTGTGGAAAGAGCTGGACGTTTTCCAGAATTGTTTACGACAATCCGCAGGAAAACCACGGTATACTTTCTATGACGGACCGCCATTCGCCACTGGATTGCCGCACTATGGGCATCTGCTTGCGGGTTCAATCAAGGACATTGTTACCCGTTTCGCTCATCAAAATGGATTTCACGTTGAGCGACGCTTTGGTTGGGATACTCATGGATTACCGGTGGAATATGAGGTATGCCGCGCTTTTACCGTTAGTCATTTTGTTTTCTTTACAATTGTTGTTCTAGATTGACCGTGCACTTGGAATCAAAGGCCCTGACGATGTGGCAAAGATGGGAATCAAAGCATACAACGACGAATGCCGGAAGATTGTGATGCGATATGCTGGAGAGTGGGAAGGAATCGTCACTAGGATGGGACGTTGGATTGATTTTAAGAACGATTACAAGACTCTCTATCCTACCTTCATGGAATCTGTCTGGTGGGTTTTCAAACAACTTTTTGATAAGGGACTTGTGTATCGTGGATTCAAAGTTGATGCCGTACTCCACTGCTTGCTGCACGCCACTCTCGAACTTCGAGATGAGCCAGAATTACAAGGATGTGGTGGACCCCGCTGTCATTGTGTCTTTTCCACTTCATTCACGACCAGGAGTCAGCCTTCTCGCGTGGACGACGACGCCTTGGACACTTCCATCCAATCTTGCGCTGTGTGTACATCCTACGTTGATCTATGCTCACGTCAAAGGTAAACCCGAGACTGGTAAAATTACTCCACTAGTGTTACATTGCTCCCTGCCTTTTACGTTGCAGAAGTTTCCAGTGGAAAAGAATACATCTTGATGGAGGCTCGTCTGGAAGCTCTGTTCAAGAAACCGGAGGAATATACCATCATAGATAAGTTCCCTGGTGGCAAATTGAAAAATGAAAAGTACGAGCCCATTTTCCCATACTATCAAGAGCATGAAACAAATGGAGCCTTCAAAGTGCTTGTCGATGAGTACGTTACATCGGAGTCTGGCACAGGCGTTGTCCACATGGCACCGTACTTTGGGGCGGAAGATAACAGGTAGGGTTTTTTTTTTCGAAAAAGTAAAACAAAGACACAAAATTACACAACTGTTTGATGTATCTACAGGATCTGCCTTGCGGAAGGAGTTATTACAAAGGACCAGGATATGGTTTGCCCAGTAAACTCAAATGGACAATTCACTCTTCCTGTTACCGACTTCCTTGGCGTGTACGTTAAGGATGCAGACAAAGCTATCTGTCAACAACTGAAAAGTCGTGGTCGTCTCGTCCATCAATCGACCATCAAGCACAGCTACCCATTCTGCTGGCGATCGGATACTCCATTGATTTATCGAGCCATTCCATCTTGGTTCATCCGAGTGGAACCTCTCATTGATCGGCTCTTGGCAAATAATTCGCAGACATACTGGGTGCCTGACTTTGTCAAGGAAAAACGTTTTGGAAATTGGCTGAGGGATGCAAGGGATTGGGCAGTGAGCAGAAATCGGTACTGGGGAACACCTCTGCCGATCTGGAGTTCTGAAGACGGCGAAGAAGTTGTTTGCGTTGGAAGCATAGAAGAGTTAGCACAACTCACTGGACAGCCAGCGCTAACCGACCTTCACAGGGAGTCGGTGGATGACCTTGTTATTCCATCCAAAAAGGGAGGGGCACCACTTCGCCGAGTACCGGAAGTGTTTGACTGCTGGTTTGAGTCGGGTTCTATGCCCTATGCTCAAGTCCACTATCCTTTTGAGAGAAAAGGTAAATGAAACTCAACGCCAGTTGAAAGTAAACAATAACTTTATAATTTTTTACAGAGGAATTTGAGCAGTGCTTTCCTGCTGATTTCATTGCTGAGGGAATTGACCAAACGCGGGGTTGGTTCTATACTCTTCTTGTCATCTCCACTGCACTCTTTGATAAGCCACCGTTCAAGAACTTGGTTGTGAATGGACTTGTTCTAGCCAGTGATGGCCAGAAAATGTCAAAGAGGAAGAAAAACTACCCAGATCCTTTGGATGTCATCCGTAAACATGGAGCAGATGCACTTCGTCTCTACCTTATCAATTCTCCAGTTGTGAAAGCAGAGAACCTTAAATTCCAGGAACAAGGAGTCAAAGATCTCCTCAAAGAAGTGTTCCTTCCATGGTACGAATATTAAGATTAGTTTATGAATTTTGAATCTAATTTTTGGTTTCCAACTAGGTACAACGCTTACCGATTCTTTGTGCAGAACATTATTCTCTTCGAGGCTGATACTGGAATTTACCCTCAGTTTGATGGAGAGCTGGAGTCGCTGAAAAAATTAGGTCCAGAAGAATGGAATGTTATGGACAAGTGGGTCCTCTCTTCTATACAGTCCCTCGTAGCTTGGTTTCATAAGGAAATGGAAGCGTACCGACTGTACACAGTGGTTCCTAGACTGGTGAGGTTTGTCGAGCAACTCACCAATTGGTACGTTCGACTCAACAGGCGAAGAATAAAGGTATTTAATCAACGCATATTCTTATTATTTAACCTTGAGTTTTAAATTGTAACAATTCTATTTTGTAATTGACAGGGCGAAGACGGTCAAACGGAAGGTCAACGGGCTCTAGAGGTTCTCTTTGTAGTTTTGGAAACTCTGAATCGTCTCATGGCCCCTTTCACGCCTTTCCTTACGGAGCACATGTTTCAAAATTTAAAACGCCTTCGTCCGACCTCTCCCGGAGACTCCATTCATTTCCTTATGCTGCCGAAGCCAATGTAAATTGCAAAAATATATTCACTATTATTATTCGGGCTAATTTTTTAAACGCTTTAGTGAGTGGTTGGTGGATCGTGAAACGGAAGAAGCAGTGGCTGGGATGCAGGCCGTGATCAACTTGGGTCGATTGGCAAGAGACCGTGCAAATCTCCCGATAAAGTCTCCATTGGCTGAAGTCGTTGTAGTACATACTGACGAAAAGTTTTTGGAAGACATCATCCGGCTCGAAAAATACATCCTAGAAGAACTAAACGTGCGGAAGCTAACTGTCAGCAAGGACAAGGCAGCCTACAACGTTCGCCTTGCCGCAGAGCCAGATCATAAGATACTCGGTCAGAAGTTCAAGAAGGAATTTAAGGCCATTGTAGCCGAAATCAAGGTAATTTAATAGTTCATGGCTCTCAGTATTTAGTTTAGAAAGCCATCTTTCATGGCTGTATTAGTAAACAGTTAAAACACGACATACAATTTTCTAGGGATTGAGCGACGCTGCATTGGAGGTGATTTTCGAAAAGAAAGGAGCTACAATCGCCGGACATTGGATTGATCTCTCTGAACTTCATATCAATTTCGTAGTGGAGGGGAACTCAAAGGACGTGCAGGTGGCATCATCTGGCCCTGTTCTTGTTATCCTGTCAACTGCACGAAGTCAAGAGCTCTTGGACGAGGGGAATGCACGAGAAGTTATCAACAGAATCCAAAAGATGCGGAAGAAGGCAGGTCTCGTCCCCACGGATCGAGTGACAGTGTACTACGAGGCGAAAGAACCGCTCCATTCACTGATCGCTTCACAAAAGGCGTTCATAGAAAAAGGAGTGAGAAATGAGCTCAATTCCCTCGCACAGGCACCGTCGGACACGGAGTTTTTACTCAAAGAGGAGTTCAACGACGTAAGTTCCATTATAAACCAAATGTGTAATTCACATGTCAGCTGTCAACTGTTCTTTTTTCATAGATTAAGGACATGGGTACTTTGGTAGTCGGACTCGCCACTCGCAGCTAAAAATTCCACAAGATCATCAGGATGGAACGATTAACCAAAGAAACTGTATTCCCTCACAACTCATCATAAGAATGTAAAAACCCTGTTCTACTTTACTAATAATTTTTGGTCTAAATTAAAATTCATATTCAATTGGAGCTCTATTGAAATTGCTCAAAATCTCACATTTTTGACTCAAAGAGTAAAACTTGCGGGTTTCCGCGCGAAGCTGCTTTTGTGGCGTAGACTTTGCGACGGAGATCAGCTGCTTTTCACAACACAAGCGACAACCAGTATTAGAGGGTGAAATTCTTAAGATTTAATCCTACTCAATTGAATCCCTTGAGTGTTGAACAATGCCGAAGAAGTCATACGCAGTCTGCGCCGTGGCAGGGTGTGACAGAGGAGGGAGGAAGAAAGAGGTCACAACAATCATGCACACATTTCCTGCTAAAAACTCGGCGCTCAGTCAAGTATGGGTGTCAAAGTGTAAGCGTGAGATTTTGAACGTGTCAAACGCCAGAATTTGTTCTAACCACTTCCAAGACGACGATTACGAAAGAGACCTAGAACATGAGTTACTGGGGCTTCCAATAAGGAAGCGAATGAGGCTAAAGTCAACAGCCGTACCATCCATTTTCGAAGAACGAGAGAGCATATCGACTGGACAAGCAGAAACTACAGCTACTGGAAGGAAAGAGCTAATGAACAGGGATATTGACTGGGGACTCAATGAATCGACATCCACACTATTAGAAGCAGAAGGTATTTTAGTTTGCCATGAAGCGCATTACCATTGTCGCAAAGTTCACGTCACAAATCCGCTACTGCTTGTTTACCAAATCGAAACGGTTTGGCGGGCGAAAGTATGTTCGGAAAGAGGCTAAGCTGCGCTATTTCCCTGACCCTGAGGCTTTCCCAGCATAGCATCGGACGAGACTTTTAATGTAAACTTACAAGGCATTACATGTACTAATTTTGATGATTATTCAACCTTATGAAAAACTAATCAGCCCTTGTTAATTATTAAGTAGTAGTCGATGCAGTAATGCAATGTAGCGAGTTTTTGTTACTATTAGGGGATCCGAGGTTTAGCTAAATTATCCTTTTCCAAAAAGTCAACTTCCCTTTCAACTTTCAACTTTCAGAGGGTCTTCTAGTCTGACTCTTATTTTGTTAATTGAATTAACACAAAAGTAGCAAGATGGGAAGGCACGCAAAATTTGGCAAGCTATGTAGAAAAGCTAGGGCTGAAAGGCTGATCCGTGTTAGAGCTGCAGGTGCCCTGCTGCGGCAGAGAAAGCAACAATCTATGGGTAATTACTCGTTAAATCTGGTAGCCTTAACATAAAAACAAGCAGGGGTTATTAACCGTAAAACCAATGGAATACTGCCTTATGAATACTTGCTAATGTCTTTTCTATTGTTTCTGATTCTAGAATTTGCAGAGCAATTGACAACTTTCAAGTGCTTCCTTTGTGGCTGCCAGTTGTCCAATCGTCCGACTATTAGACGTCCCAAATTAGAAGACATGGAAACCCTTAGCAGCTGGAAGAAAGACTGGGCGAAAGCTTTGCTGGACATTATGGGAGTGGAGGATTCCAGCTTCGAGTTGCTATTTGAACAAGCATCATTCTGCCTTGACTGTCAGGAGATGATTTGTAGGGCTGAGTTTACTCGGAACACAATTGCCAAACTCCAGCATGAGCTGAGCATATGCAAGACCGGCCTGAGGGATAAACTGTACTTGAACTACGAGTCCATCATTCAAGCTACTACTGGTGTGGAAGCTAGCAGGAATCAGGAGGATCTTCAGTGCACAATTGAGCAGATGCTAAGAACTGTCCACTTAAAAACGGAGAAAGTCCCAGAAGAGATTAAGAATGCTTATTTCGAAGACGAAGAGTTCATGGAGTTTCAGGCCGAAGTGAAAACAGAATTAGGAGTTGAAGACATGCAAGAGCGGTTGGTGGAAGCGGTACCCCTCGATCTGAATAACTTCCAAACGTACGAGTACACGAGGTAAGTTCTCGTTATGTTGAACATTATGAGGAAATAAAGAAGTAATAAGCCGTAATTTGTAGCTCAGGAAGAAGAATAGCCAAGAAACCTGATCCATTCCGGGTTGAAACAAAGACTGACTTACTCCGTGCATATTCAAAAATCAAGACTACAACAAGACATGGATCTAATACCACTGTACCTATAAAACCTGCACATAATGTTGCGATTCGAATTAAAACTGTCAAGCGACTGGCAGCCCAAAAGACAAAAGAAAAAGAACCACTCCGAGCATTGAGGAAGACAGAAGAGGCGCGTCAGAAACTGGTGGCTGAAAAGGAGTGTCGACAGAAAAAGCGTGTTAGAGCACGTGAGAAACTACAACGAAAAATAGCCTGGAAAGATGAGCGTAAGTGTGGTTGTAACATCGACAATGTAATAATGAACCGATTTAGTTGCTCGTCGTTTTATAGAGAAAAGGAGACTAAGGAAAAAGAGTTTGGCACCAGCGGATGAAGAATGGACAGTGGATCGTGTCAAGATGAAGAGCAATAGTGGAGGCTGTCCAAGATGTCGTAGTCGTACGCGTATCTCGAAGGATCAACTCACAATGCATTTGAATGCCTACCATGGGCAGAACTGGTCTGCCTCACTATACTGTTCCACTTGTCTCAAAATCTTCTACAACGCGGACAGTCTCAAAGAACACGAGTCTCTCCACCTCTTAACTACCGCAGAGAACGCATTTGACTGTGTCATTTGTTACCAACACTTTACTAGCAGCTTGGACCTTGTTCATCACGTTCAGGGAGACCATGACGAAAGGGTCACTTGGTGCAACTTCCCGTCTTGCTTGGGAAAACAAGTGGCATTCAGCGTAGCACTTGACATGAAGCAGCATTTGAAAAAAGAACATCAACTGAACACGTCGGAGCTTGGGAACTTGTACCACTGTCCGCGATGTGAGCGTCGATTCCAGCGAGCGGTTCTGCTGAGAAACCATCTCCACCTTGTTCACCAAGTGGTACTGACCAACGGGTTCGCTCAACCCTGTTCAATTTGTCAAGAAGTTTTCTACCATCGGGATAAACTTGACAGGCACATCGCAAAGAAACATGGACCCATCAATCCAAAACCAAAGTGTGGAACTTGTACAAAGATTTGCGACTCCGTCGTGGCCCTCGAGTCCCACGAAGCTCTCCATGCCGCTGCTCCGACTCCATTCCACTGCGTCCTCTGCAATACCCAACTTTGTTCGACACTGGAGCTTCAGCGTCACGTTGGCAGCGTCCACAACGGCGTCAAACTCTCCTTCAAATGTGCAGAACCCGGTTGTGATAGAGCTTATGCGACCTTAAGGCAACTCATTAAACACAAACCAACACACTGTGATCCTGATAAGCTCCTCTATTGTCATCAGTGTCTCTACACTTGCAGAAAACAAAACCGCTTGAAAAGACATATTGAGATGCATGAAGGTCAAGGAAAATTCAAGTGTACTGAGGAGGGCTGCGACGCCGTCTTTGGCCTCCAGAAGCCCAGGGACATTCACGTGCTCCGTGTTCATAAATTGGGTGGACAGAAAAAACATTTCTGCAAAGTTTGTGGCAGCGGATTTTGGACTTTATCCGCACTAGGAGAACATGAAAGGTGCCACTCTAACGTTCGACCTTACCTGTGCGAACTCTGTCCTGCGGCATTTAAAACCATGGTAAGGCATTGCATTAAAAAAGCTATTACGATATGCCGTAATTATTTTGTCGCTGAAAATGGGTTAATTGTAATTGTTTTCTAGAAAAATTTAACCCAACACCGCAAAGTCCATGACCCAGAGAAAACTACCGGGTTCAATCCTAAACTTCAAATGCCACGGAAGCCACGTCTTGGCGAGCTCGCAGTGACCTCAACTTGACCCTTCAAGTATTAATCAAAATCAAGAAATATGGCGGTCATGAAGATGCGAATTTTCATCTGATTTTAAGGCACCATTTTACTTTTTACGGAAATGTACAAAACTGCCAACAATTTACAGAAGTAGAAAATATTCTTTGAGCAAAAGTGGTTGTTGATCATTGTTGTTTGTTCTAGACGACCTTTGACCTTACGTGGTAAAGCGGAGCTTCAGCCAGGGCCCAGGTCCTTAAGTTGTCAGCAGAACCGAGGTTTAGTCATGCCGCCATCATCTGGCGGGCTCTGGGGCTAAGTTGTCAGCAGAACCGAGGTTTAGTCATGCCGCCATCATCTGGCGGGCTCTGGGGCTGTCGGTATTGTTCTTGTAAAGTCAGAAAAATAGGTAAATTGAGTCCGTATCCCTTACTTTTAATTAACCGTTCTTTTTAATGTGATTGTCTAGATAATCGAACGTGTCATGGGCAGGAAAGGCGGGTCAAGAGGAGGTCGAGACGATGTAGCGGAAATAGAAGGTAACGTCCAATTCACCCAATTATGGAAATTATGTAACTTTTGATTGGAGACCCAACTAATAGTCAGTTTTAATTGATTTTCTAGTGCTAAAGAAGGAATTGAATAAGGCAAGATCAAAAGGAGACTTCAAGGAAGTGTCAAACATACACAATCGAATAGGAATTCTCTACAGGGAGCTGTCAAATTACGACGCTGCATTGGAAGAACATGACGTATGAAATATAAGTTATTCAGTCATGCCACGTTCGAAGAAGCAGGATGGACCTGATAAAAATGCATTAAATCTAATCGAATGGTCCAATGTTGTTTCTTTAGGATGAGATCGAAGTGACAAAGAAGTATTTCCCAAATGATATCCTTGGCCTTGGAGTGGCATTAAGGGCAAAAGGCGAAGTGTATCTGGATATGAAGGAAGAAGAAAAGGCATTGCCTCTGATCAAAGAATACCTCCGTAAGCCATGAAGGATATGGTTAGTTGAGTTCATAATTGCGGAACGAATGTTTTTTGCACAGGTTTATCAGTGACGGTTGGAGATCTGGTGGAGGAACAAAGGGCTCACGTTACCATTGGACGTGTGTACTTGGCGTTGGCCCTTCGTTATGCTGACGAGAGTGGACGAACCAAGGAAAAAGGAACGTGCCTGATAAAGGCTGAGAAGGAGTTTACCCGTGCAAAAGACCTTGTTGCCCATCCAAAGTAATGAAATTATAGAGACTATGGGTTAATCAAATGTGTTTGTTAACTCTTCCTATCCTGTGATTTAGGGTAATTTCATCGGAATCAGAAACAGGCATAACCGAGATGAAATGTGGAGTCTTCCTCAACCTTTCGATTGTGCTTGATGCAGCCGGACGTGGAGACGAGAGTTTGGGCTATCTTCGCAAAGCTGTAGAAATTGCTGAACAAAATGATCTGAACGAATTGCTTTTGAGGGCTCATTTAAATTTTTACGAAGTTCACCTGAAACGGAAAGCATTCGAAGATGCCGCAGCTTCTGCACAAGCCGCTGCAAAAACAGCCAAATTATTGAAGAACTCCAAACTTCAGGCAGAAGCGAAGCTGCTTGAAGCAAAGGCTCACATTCTGAAGAATAATATTGAACGTGGAGTAACTCTACTGAAACGAATTCACAAAGACAGGAAACAAGATTCATCGATCAAAGAAGAAATAGAACCTCTCCTCAAAGCTGCCGTACGTATTGTGCGTTGCGAAGATAAACTTCACGTGTCCGTTGATTCCTGTGAAAAGGCAAGACTGCATGAGATCATGGCCGACAAATATGTCGATATTGGAAACTTTGCACAGGCAACAGCCAATTATGAACTGGCACTTCAGGTTCAACAATGAAGTTAATCATACAAAGTAATTACAATAGTTACAGTTATTCTTTTTTACGCAGAATTTGAAAGGGACTTCACTGGAGGCTAAAAAGAAACCTCCACTTTTATTTTCTCTTGCGGAAACGCTGACAGATCTTGGAAATTATGACCAAGCCAAAAAGTATTATCTGACTGAGCTCGCTCTCCATAGCGAAAATCCATCGGAAGCTTTCAAGACCCAGACACGTCTTTGTAACCTCCTGGAGAAAGGGAACTTTCCTGAAGAGGAAGTTGTTGCGTCGCATAAAGCCTCAATAGCCTTTGCAAAACGAGCTGAGAGTCCTGGAAAGGAATTTGACGCACTCAATAACTTTGCAATTTATCTCAAAAGCATAAAGCGAAATAGCGAAGCAGGTATTTCCAGCGTAAATCTTGATATCGAGGTTTTGGGATCACGTTGTTTTCTGTTTAATTTGCAGAAATATATTTCAGCGAAGCAGAGGCCTTGCGACAGATATACCCTTCAGTTGAGGGTGAGTCTTCCCAAAATATTTTGGACGGAGCAGAATCCGATTCTGGCAGTTCCATTGACCTAGACAGACTGACCACAGATGAAGAAAGTGATAATGAGGAAGTTGTCTCTAAGGTCATCACTACTGCTAAAAAGAAATTCCGCATCAACGAAAAAGGAGAGACACCGCTCCATGTAAGTATTGAATGGTGACACAAGTCAAAGATTTTTTAGGGTTTATTCAAATTCGTTTAATCTATTTAGGTAGCGGCGAAGAAAGGTGATATCAAGGCTGTTCGACGTCTCATTAGACAAGGACATGAAATTAACCCACGGGATTCTGCTGGCTGGATTCCTCTTCATGAAGCAGCCAACTTTGGTCACTTTGAAGTTGTTCAAGAGCTGTTGAGATGTGGCGCAAGGATTGATGACCAACCTAAAGGCTCTGACTGCGACAGAATTACTCCCCTGCACGACGCATGCTCCAATGGCCACATCGACATAGTAGAACTGTTTCTATCTCGTGGGGCGAATGTTATTCTTAAAGATGCCAATTCTAATTACGCTATGGATTCTCTCCTCATGTGCTACGATGGAGTAAAGGGCTCCTTGTCTGACGAAGAAAAGTTGAAATTCAAGGAAACCATGGACCATCTCAGAAGGAAAATGGCAGAGAAGGGGAAACTCTACGGAAAACAAGAGGAAGTTCGTGCAAAGCGAAAGGCAAGGTCACGGATTCAACAGACAGAGCCAAGTTACTCTCTACATACAGAACGGGGAGATCGTATCCCCGTGAAAGTAGCACTAGATGACTTTGACCCAGACGACGTCGGTGCAGCTGTTGACCTCTACTCAAGTACAATCAGAGGACTGCGTGGGAAAAATAAAAGTGAAGCAAAAGTCGAAGAGCGGGAGGCACGGCGCAGTGCGCAGGCGCTAATTGCAGAGGATGACTACGTTGACGATGACTGGCTGGACGATGACGTCGGTGGCAGAGGTAACAAACGGAAACGAGAATCTCTTGAGGACGTCAGTCTTTCCCCAAGGAGAAAACGAGAAGATAGACGGAATGATGTGGCTCTTTTGGATATCCAACCATCCACCAGCAAGGGCAGACGAGGGAATACCCGCATCTCCTCGCCTGAATTGTCACCGTCGCCAGAACCAAGTTCTTTTGATTTCATGGAAACACATTCCAGTCATACTCCTGATGACGAGGTCGAAATGCCACAGCCGCCCGTCACTATTTTATCCTCATCATCTGATGATGAAGAGGTCACCCGAAGTAAACCGAAGAGGCGCTCTAGAATTATTCAGACGAAACTTCCGTTCCAAAGAGTGCCATCAGGCCTATCATTAGCAGAACAGAGTAGACCAATTACTCCAGAAGTTATTCCACAGCCTCCTCCGCCGGTGCAGATTCTTCGACTCAGGATCACAATCGGCGAGAAAGTATTTGGTGTGCCTTTACTTGATGGCCAAGCTGATGAGAAGATCCAGTGGCTCACTCAAGAAGCAGCCAATAGATATTTTGAGTAAGTCGAACATGAACATAACAACGTCATCATTTACTTGATAATGTATGTTTACAGGAGTGAAGGAATAAAGCCAATCCTGCGATTGCGCACAAAGGATGGGGCTCTCTTGAGTGGAAATGACGTTATTCGCGTTGCTCTTGGAGGCTCTGAAAACGAACTGGTGGCAGACATTCTCACTTATGATCTACCACGACTTCCAGATCGTTTCAAAGAAGCCATGGCAAAGAATCCAATTCCACAATCAGAAGACACTGATGACATCCTAAGGGCACTTGACGTCTGTCAGTCTTCGGATGTTCTCAATCTGGCAGAAATGAACTTACGAGAGAGCAACATGGTGTCTCTTCTATGCACTTCGCTCCAGTGTCAATTCGCCCTGAGGGAAATAAATCTCAGCGGAGCTTCTATTTTTGACGAAGGAGCTAAAATCCTTGGAAATCTGTTACCTACACTTCCTTCGCTGACAAACCTCGACTTATCATTGAATGGACTCACACACCACGGAATTAATCACCTTGCAAATGGGATCAGAAACAAACCCCAACACATTTCTACACAGGTAACTCCACAAAACATATCTTGATTAAAAAGTACCTTATTCATGAAAACGCCAAACATTTTATCCAGGGTCGTGGATTGATGTCACTGAACCTCAGCTTCAACCCCCTTGGGGACAGCGTGGGTCATCCTATTACGGAACTACTCGCTCTCCTCCACCAGCTAAGAAAACTGTTTCTTGCTGATACAGATATAAGTCAGAAAACTCTCCTGGAAGCCCCATTAGTATCTCTACTTGCAAGTGAGACTAAATAAGTTAATACGAGATTAGTAATTATCCTAACGATTCTTGATTCCTTAGGGCTCCAACTGGAAGAAATTGATCTACGGTACAACCATTTGGGAGAAGAGGGAAAGCGCCAATTGCTAGCTTCTGGTGCATTCAATCGACTGAAAATGATGAACGCAAAAGCCTTTAGTGCTACAGGACCAATATCCCTATGAAACACATTTTTTACTTCCGCTTCAGAATGAAATAAACGACCATTTATTATTATTTGAGTCTTAGGAATTGACTATTTCCCAAGTATTCCGGTAGGTTGAGGGAGTACTTTTTATCCAGCTTTGGTGGGATAAATCTTCCTCCGAGAAAATGATGAGGGCCTGTAAAGTACTTGGCACATTTCTTCGGCGCGGATAAGGATATCAACAGATCCGGCATGAAATTGTATCCCTCTGACGGCGGACCTTGTTCCACATCCCACCCCGACGGAATGTCAACTGAGGCTACTGGTGCCCCGACTCCAGCCCCGGTAGTCACCAATTCCAGAAATGGTTTATAATCCGGTCTCAGTGGTGGTTTATAACTGAATCCAAAAAGGGCGTCGACGACAAGACCAAATGGACGACCACTGAAAAAATGATTCCATTACCAGACTCATCGATGACTAGACTACAACATTTAGTATTTCACTTACACAATTTCGGAGATGTCATACGAGACTCGGACATCGTTTTCAAGGGCTTGGTGAACCAGGTTGACAAAAGGGGCTTTGGAAGGTGTCCTGGACATCAGAATGTTGACATCGGAGAACCCGAATAGTTTCATATGCCTAGCGGCCACGAGTCCGTCCCCTCCATTATTCCCAGGCCCACAAACGACAAGAACCGGCAATGTTTTCTTGTCTCCGTAGACTTCTGTGACCGTGGCGGCGACTGATAAGCCAGCCAATTCCATAAGCTGATCCAGAGAGAACTTGAAGTCATTGAAGAGGTCAATGTCCAATTGCGTCGCTTCTTGCTGACCTAGGAACCTCGGTGTTTGGCTTTTGTCACACATCGTTGGACTACGGGAGGAGCTGAAAAATAACACCTGGGTCAGCAACTGAGTGCGAAGGGTAAAAACGTTTTGCAACTTTGTACGAACCACTTGCGAAATCATCTACACTGCCAATTCCAATTCCTACTGGATTGGTGTGATCCATAAATACCTCTGCTGAGGAAGAGGGGAGGGAGGGCGTTAGACAAATGTTAGTCTTCCTGTTCCCTGGTGGACAACGTCGGATGTCATAGGCTTAACCTGGTGTGGTGTAAAGTATAGGTCATTTGAGGTCAACTCATCTCTTTTTGCTTATAAACTTGGAGGCTGTAAAGGGGTCTGGGGTTCCCCAGCCCCTTTTAATTCTCCGAGTCCGATAGAGTTCTTTTTTTCTTTGAATGGAAGAAAGCCTCAGTTTCAGCTATAATTATAATTGGTTAGTTATTTAGTCATTTTTGATTGGCCGCTTTTACGACAGACGTACATCGGGGGAGGGGTGCCGGCAAATATGGACATTGACCAGACGAGAAGTGAGGGGGTCCAAAAAACCTAAAAGTTCTTGTACATCTTTTATGGATCATCCCTCCCTCGCTATAAAAATTACATAACATAACATGCCCATAGTCCCGCCGATTTCTTTGTATCGCGACTTTTTATCTCGGATAAATAGGATTTACTCGTTCGGACAAAAGGTCAACTCATCATGACCCGCACTTTCTTAAACTAATTTTGGGAATTTATTGAATTCGAACGTAGGGATTATGATTTGGATGTTAATTTATAAAGCGCGATTAGGTTTACTGAGAAAAAAACATCTAAAAACAAAAACCCATCAAGTCCATTTAGAATAGTCTAAAGTGCAGCTGAAGAGATCATTTGACGAAACAGTTTCTCCTTGGTTTATTGTGTAATAAACTAATTTATATATGGAAGATGTAATTTTGTTATATTTTTCAGTTTCGACGCTGTTATGCTCTGTGAGTTCATTCTTTCGGGAAAAGCGGAATTGTCAAAACGACTATAATGGCGGTCACACCGCGCATGCAGCTGCCAAACTCACTGAAGAAGTTGTCCAATGAAACGACGGCATTCTGGGACTCAATTATCAATAGAACAACTAAGATGCAGACGCATTTTGGCACTTGTTAATCCAGTGTGCGTTTCATTAAGAATCTGTAGCATCAGCATTTGCATTTGCAATTTAATCTTACAAGTTGTCTTATTTATAGCCATATTGTCTTTGTTCTGTATACTCTTATTATTTTCACACCCTCACTTACAATGAGTTATAAACATCAACGCCTTTTCCGCTGAGAATTATGCAGATAAATTCAAATCAAATGCTGATCAAATGTGCTGACTTAAGCATAAACGCATTGACGAGGATTTACAGTAGCACAAATGAGTCATCTTCGGAGTTAGGACTAATAAAGCATCCAGTCCCCTATACATTTCTTTGTTCGCATCCTGACACCGTACCGTTTTGATAGAGCTGATCAGATAGTCAAATCAATTAATCAAAAACCTTAAAACAGCAACACCAGACATCTTTAAAATGCTGGCTTTCAAAGTGAAAGAAGCAAAAACTGAGACACTGGAACACTTGCAGAGACAGAAAGAAGCTAAAACTGAGGCACTGAAACAATTGCAAAGACAGAACGAAGCAAAAACTGAAACACTGAAACAATTGCAGAGACAGAACGAAGCAAAAACTGAGGCACTGAAACAATTGGAGAGACAGAAAGAAGCAAATGCTGAGAAACTGAAACACTTGCAGAAACAATCGTAAGACGCGACAATTAATCATAACTATATAAGGAAAGCTACTGAAATGTTAAACTGAACGAGTAAATCATTGTAGGACATCCTGTGTGCAAATCCAATTGCATACATCGACCGAGTTTACCTTAAACTCCTTGCAAAGTCTGATCAAGAGCAACTACTTGCAACTTGTTGACGAAAAAGTTGAAGGTGCTCGCCCTCTCAGCTTTGAAGATTTTTATAAATTTCATTTGCCTCATGGACGCGTACTCCGAGAAAATACGTCTTCAGCAAACTTTAAAATTTACATTCAAACACTACACGGAACTACTGTGGTGATAAAAAGATGTCGCCCAACTACTACTATCGGAGAGCTGAAATCGACGATTGCGCGGAAGGACGGAACCCCTGCAGAGCAACAACGTCTCCTCTTCAATGGGCGCCATTTGGAAGAAGATGATAAAAATTTGGACTTTTACGACATTCCTGGAGATTCAACTCTGCATCTCGTTCTAGGGTCGAGGGGAGCTGAAGCTGTCAAATTTTACATTCAGAAGAACTTCCGGGACGACCAATTCAATTTCGACTTTACAGAGATAATGGACGAAAAGATTTTCCATCGAGGGCTTCATGAATATACTCGGCCTTGTGGCTGGGAAAGGTTTGCCTTTAAGGTTTTGGACAAGTAAGGTTTAATATTACTTACTTCATCATTAATTGGCGATTTAAGAAATTCTAACAATCACACTGTTTAATTTTCAGATATAAAGATAATGTTTGGCTCGGGGCTGGATCAAATAAGAGATCAGAAATTACAGCAGCAGTAAAGAACGAATGGTCCGTTTCTTATCATGGGACCGGCATCGACAGAGCCAGCTCCATAGCCCAGACGGGCTTTAATTTGAGCAAGGGTCAACGATTCCACTTTGGCCGAGGAATTTACTCAACACCCTCCATTGAAGTGGCTGAAGCCTTTGCTTCATCATTCACCTACAAAGGCTCTGATTACAAAGTCGTAATCCAAAACCGTGTGAACCCTAAAGGACTTTGCATTATTCCAGCATCAACAACTCAACGTGGAGAGTTCTGGTTGACTCATTTCGAAAAAGATATTAGACCCTATGGCATCTGTATTAAGGAGATCAAGGGATGAAAAAAAAAGTAAGAACAATCTGAGCTAACTTTCTTTTCTACAAAGATAATTTAGAATATCTTTTGATTTTTTTTAATTAGTATTCCTTAAACGTATTCCAGTTTTTAAAATTTTAGGCATAACTCCTCTCACGCAGTAGAATGTGGTCTTACATTAATACATAATGATTCATTACAGTTCATAATCATGATAATCATTATGATGAATCATAATTCATAGTCATAATAAGCACACTTCTAATTAACCATATACTTATGTAAATCTATCGCTTGGTTTCTGTTGCACACATTTTAACCCGTTATCAATAGATTTCAAATTCTTAATTCCATCATGTAATTTATTCCACAATCTGTATCATTGGAATAAGTAAAGTTAATCTTGTCTTTCTAAATCACATAAAGGAGGACAATTATTGCTGAATAATTGTGCATAGCCTAGAATAACCCAGAAACTGACTAAACGTACTGCTACTTTTAAAATATATTCCGTCTAACTCCGTCACAGATTTCCCTACAGACTTCAGCCTTGAATTTGAAAAGAAAGTTCTGAAAAAGAACAAATTCCAGTAAAATCCATTTCTGCAGGCCCAGGTGCTTAATACAAAGAAACTCTCCTCTCATGTTAAAATTAATGGGGTCTTGGTTTAACCCTGAGGCGAATTGGTTTACTCATACAGTAAACATTGGCTAATCTTCATAATGTATTTGATTCGTTAAAAAGAAAGCCGGAATTTAAGGCTGGTATCTAGAAAGAATTCGATTCCTGATGGAGTCCTCCTTTGCATGGACTGGACACTGACCAGTTCGGTGGGCATGGTTCAAATCCTGGACAATGAAGTAGGCAATAACAGGAGACAGCATTAATATCCAACACGGGTCTAGTTCAAGGTACCTAAAGAGATTAGGTACGATCACGAGATGGGGGAGTGTAACTCCTCCAGCAGGGAGGAGTTGGAGTCACGTGTTGTGACGTCACTGCCTCTGCATGCAAATTGGTTAACTCC